>JANLJB010030891.1:0-36148 GCA_026212285.1 Bursera cuneata | reverse complement strand
GTTGATTAAAATTCCAAACTTGCTTTCCGCCTGATATTAGACCAAAACACGAGGGTAGTATTTGAAATTGTCCCATTCTACATTGTTGTGTTGTTGCTCCTGATGGGTTGGCTTAGAAGTACAAATGACTTACACTTTTGTTAGGTTGAAACTTAGAACCCTTCAATTATCATAATTTTTTTCAAAAATCATTTCATAAGCAACTAGCTAGCATGTTTCTAAGTCAAATCTTATAATAATAAGTAACTCGTGACATAACCATACATATTTAAATAAATCAACTCATAATATAATTTTTTTAATATTTTAAGATAAACAATTAAAATTATAAAATTTGTGACGTTTAATATTTAAATAATTGATTTTGTCAAATATTAATTTGTAAATACATCTATCAAAGAAAAACCTTAATGAAAATAATATTGATAACAACGGAGAATTCTTTGAAGACCATTCAAGACTTTAACATAATGCAAACTTTGGATGGGAGAGAAAAATAAAGATTTTGCAATCCTCTTCTTGATGCTTAATGAGATAACGTTCAGGGATGAAGCTATAAGATGATTCAAGTCTGTCTCTCTTCTAATTTTGAGCTTCATTCAACAAACAAACATTCAAGATCCACAGCTTGAATGTTACTTTGGGGTGGATTTTGTTACTTTATTGGTACATATATCTATAGAGTTTATTTCAAAAAAAAAATGAAAAAGAAAATAGCAATAGAAATGGTGAAAATTGATTTTGGTTAAAAACACGGATTAAATAGAAAAAAAATTTTATTACTCGTCAAAAGATAAACAATTTAATCTCGTTAAAAAGATAATTTAAATATAAAAATATTTATAGTTTATACCGAAACTAAATTTTGAAGTCTTTGAAGTTAAAATAGTATTTCAAGATTGATAAATTATAAAAGATGAAAGGGAAATATTATTTCAAGTTGTAAATAGAATAAAATTCTTTTGTTCTTTTCTTTTTTCCGCGACCTGACTTCTTGATCGCTTCAACTCGGTTGTGTTAGACTAGGTTAATTTCTTTGGGGGTGTTGATAGTTAATTAATTTACATGAATTCTTTATCAAATTTCACCAAATCAATATCTAGAAAATGAAAAAGAGATCAACCACTTTAAGAGTTAATTGATTTCGTGATTAATGGGATTTTCTTTTGTAGTTTGATTTATTTTAATTGTGTTGAGTAAATTATTAATTGTATTCTTGAGTTTAAATTTGATTATGAATAACTAAATATATTTTAGGTATTTATTAATGTCATGATTGTATTGAATATTACCTGATTATTATGTAGATAAAGTTATTGATTATTTTTTTGTTTATTATGTTTAAAATCTTTTATTATGAATTGTTGATTGCCATCCATGTTTGTAATTGAAGTGAAAAAATAGAAATTAGAACTAAATACATCATCAATTCCTAATTTAGCTTTATTAAATAAATGTTTGAATTGATACTTGATCATTAATTGTCATTAAATCAATTGACATATGAACAACGAAACTACAGAATCATTCAAATTTCAGAGTTTACATTCTTTTGATTTTATATTATTTTTTATTTAATTAGTTATTTATTTTATTTTTTATTCGATTTTGAACGAAAATTTGATTAGAGTGATTAGGATTTTATTAAATTGTTTAATTTAATAATTCTTAAAGAATTTAAACAACAATAATTCCATTGAAAATCGATATCGGGTTAAACTTGTCATTATTCTACTTTATAATTCACGCACTAGCTAGCATTTAAAATTTACATATCATATTGGAAGTTGAATTCTCAACTTCAATTGCCCTCCAAAAACCGAAAGCGTGCATTCCCAAAGTAACTAAATGGAACTTGTAATTGATGTCTTATCCTATAAGTTGAAAAAATAAGGTTATACTTGAGCAATACAAAATGGAAAAAATCGTCTAAAAATTCGTAAAGCTACGGTCTCTTCTCTATTACATTAAAATTCGTAAACAGGATACAAAATAGATTGCTACAACTACTATCACTACATAAGTTGTTTCAGATGATATTTTCTATTTCTTTAAATTGTGTCACAAGATTATCAAGTACCACGGAAGTCATCCGTGTAAACTGTTGATAGACATTTTTGGAAAATTGACTTAAAAATTGATGAACTATTTAAGAAAACCAAATAAATAAAGAAAATTTCCCAAGAAAGAATTAATTAACATACATGCGTGGAGAAATACTCCTATTGAATCTATTTGACAAAATTAGTTTAACTTGCATCAGCAGTGGAGGATGCCCTCTTTTTTCTCTTGTGCTTTGGTTTCACAGCATCCTTTAAAGTTTTCTCTCCATCCTTCAGTAGTCCCGTTTTAGGTGCATCAATAGCTGAAGAAGCAGGTTTAAGATCTGCAGGTGGTTCCTCTGGCTTGATTTCAGAGGGCTTTCTCTCACCTATTGAGTCTTGTTGCTTCTTCTTGGGAGTTAATGTTCCTGCATTTTTCATGCAAAACACAGGACAGTTTGTATGTGAATCTTCAGTGTCCAAATACAGATTCACTCAACACTCGCTACGCTCCAATAGCCTGGTGTTATCTCCTCTCCCCACAGGAATGAGAATGAGTTTGCATGTCCAAACCTACTTAGGTGCATTCAAGTATTTAAATGAAAATATAATACATGCAGATATGTAAGAGGGTGTGCGTATGTGTGCGCGTGTGTGAGCATTTAAATGATGATATTCACATGTATGCTGTCACCCAGACTAAGAAGTAAGATGCAAAGTTATTCCCTATGCCCATAATTTTTTTTTTTTTAAGGAAAAAAAAAAGTGAATACCACGTGAAGCTAGAGAAGCTTTCAGTGAATCCGAATCAACACCCTTCGAGTAAGGATCCCTGAGAGGAGAGGTAAAAAGATGCAAGTTAAAGCAAATAATTCAAAACCAAGAACTGGAAAATCATGTCATCTAGAATATGATTTTTTTCATAAGATCAAGTTAAAACATAAAACAAGATAGCAATAAAACAACTCACTAGGAAATGTAGAAAGTCACTGATAATACAACTGTAAAATAACAATCATTGCATCCTCCAGAAAAAATATAAGTCCAAGCTTTATTGCAATACACTAAGTAAAAGAGCAGCCTCCATCAAAGATAATTTACCCAGATTAAGATGAAAATCCAACTATCAACAGGCAATTCAGACCCATATTTCCTTTATCAAGCACATCGTAGGAGTGTCCAACACCCCAAGAGATATATTCAGTTACGACTACAAAGCATAGGTCACTTTGTTATTTGAAGCATTTAAATTGGACATATTTTGTTGCTTGTAAAGGATTCAAATGAAATTATTTGCATGACATCGTTTCAATTGCATTTGTCATTTGTGGGGAAGTTTCATGTTTATAAAACTCAACTAATGAAGTTTTTGATTAGAACCAAATAAAAGGGTTGGACAGCTAAAATCATCAGAACACTACTATCATTTAAATGCTATGATCTTGAAAAACAAAGTCCTTATAAATTATTAAGGACAAAAAAAAAATTGTAATATTTTCACCTACCAAAATGTCACATACTAAAAATTTCAACTCAATCTGACTCATTGGGAAAGCAAGCTATTTACCAACATTTAATTGTAATATTTTCAGCCACCAAATGTCGTGGACTAAAAATTTTATATCAATCAGACTCATTGGGCAAACAAACTATTTACCAACATTTAGAACAAAAGTTTATTAAATTACAACCAACCAATCCCAACATTGAACATCCTCATGCCCTATTGTGTTTGAGAATAAACTAAGTCTATGACAAGGAATTGGAACCTAAAGCATAAAGAGAGGGTGATTAAACCAATAGAAATCAACTTTTTAGGGATCACATGGTCAATCCAAAAAATTTGATGAAATTCAAACAATTTTCCTATTATTTTTCTAACCATGAAGATCATTTTAAACACGCATGCAAGGACTTCCATTTTTGCAGAAAGCTAAGTATTTCTATAGAAGTCATCTGCTTAAAGTACAGATAAAAATTACAATTAGAACTTAGAAAGGCGAGCACCATACCAATTTGCAGGCTCCCCAACAAAATTTGTAGTACAACCATCTTTCTGTCTATTTCCACCTAGTTTAGATGATTTGGTTTTGCCTTCATCATCATTACTTTGACTGGTACTTTCCTCCGATACCAGCATTGGCCTCTTTATGGGCGACTCGTTCACACCCTTACGGCCACCAAAGGATTCATTTTGTTTTCCTTTCACAATGGCACTACCATCCAGAGCTACAGAAGTAGGGTGACGCTTGATCTTATGTAATGCTCTTTCTGTGTTGAATGCTTCAACCTGCATCAATTTATTATAGTAAAATTTGTTCAGAGAGAGATAGAGTACTTTCTTAGGAAAGATGATATTAAGAGTAACAAATAAGGCAGAGAACTATAAAAAATGATTTACATCAGAAAAGCAATAATAGCGCAGCAAAACCAGCCTCATTGGTTTCCGAACTGTTAAAAAGCAAGGTATTACCAACTTGTGTTCTTGTGTTCCTCAGTTCCCTTCCCTTTCTCGAGAAGAACTAAACAAATTTACAAAGCCATTACAATATGTCAACTTGGTATACAACATTAAATTATTCTCCAGAAAATAAATTCTGCTCAAAGCTTGACTTCAACTCACTAAAAAGAATTTATTCCACCAAATCCAAATTTGGATTTAGCATAACGATTGCTCTCCACAGTTCTGTCTCACATGCACCAGAACACTTGACCATGGATCACCCAAAATTTTTAAAGAAATGAAGATATTTCTCCTCATTGACTTGTTAAACAAATAGCCAAAAGTAACTTGGATAAGGAGCAACAGTCTGTATGTGGGGGCACGCATACAGTAAAAAATTTCTTGGATGTGCCACTCTCAACCAATATTAACAGTTTGCTAATTTGAATAACTAATAATTAATTTGGATAGAGGATTATGGCAGCCCAACAGACTAGACTCCCTTACAATCAGTGTGGGGATATTTGAAGCGCAGGCTAGGTGAAGCCAAGGATGGCTGCTGCCAGGAAGAATTGATTATCAAGGACATAGTAATGACAAACAATTCAAGTGTTTATCTTGAAGAACACAAAACAAATCTGAAAGAAGATTGAGCAACTTCATGATATTGTTTAGAAATCTCTTTCACACCACTGGAAACATGATATAAAGCAATAAGCATACACAAAGTTCAAAAAGCATGATCAGATTAGATTAGTCCATGATAAATCTAAACCAGGCAACAAAGGTTCTATCCACGAAGAATAACAAGCCAGATTGGCTTGCTCGGCTCTACCTACTGATACCTACGAAATAAGGATCAACATTTGTATGTTTTTCTTATTTAAAAGAGAGATTGTTAGTATGTATAAGCCTAAAGGTTAAAATAACAATATAAACTCTAGACAGCTTGCCTTTTCCCACGGCTCTAATTTCAGATGATCCAATCAAAGATTACAGAGAGCCTCTCATATGCATAAACAAAAATGTTTAGTATCATAAAAGAATCTCAACTTTTAAAAAATTATTTCGCACAGCAGACACTCACTGCATCTTTTATCTTCTTTGTTATATCACTAGCTGTTCTGGAAGCAATCCGCAAACATTGCATGATAACACTCTGCAGGACACCTTCCCCTCCAGGTTTTTGAATAGCACAAACATCGCCATTTGCATTAAGTGTAGTAGTCATTCTTCCTGTCATAACAGCTTCTTCATGGTGCGTTGGATCTATTACCTAAGTGGCATATTATCACATTAGGACAGTTTGATTGATTAATTTCAGCTTCTGATGAACATACATTATTTGAAGATTACAGTAGAAATTACGGGACTAAATTTGCCTACCATTATGCTCTCACTACCAAAAAATCCAAAAGTAACTGCTATAGGAAGATGATGTATTATCAAGGGCAGCGGTTCTAGCACCTGCCAAAATGCAGCACTAATAAACTTATGTATTCATAGTAAATTGTCAAAGGCAAGAAAAACAACAACAAAATCTGCTATGGAGACATCCAAAACAATTAGTCATTTTCAATTCATGGTTATAAACAAGTTAATCATAATACATGGACAGTTTGCTAAGCCGGTATCAGGAAGGTCTTCAATAGATTGAAAGATCCAGCTCCACTGTTCACGACTTTCTTTACGTTTCTAAATATGTTTCTCTTATTATTTTCCCAAAAGAAAAAAGATATCCCAGTTTCCAACTTTTAAGTTATAATCTGAAACTGAAAATATATTGCTAAGATATTTAAGTCTCAAGTAGGTAGCATCTGGGACAGTGAAAATATCAGCAGTAGATACATCAATACGTGCGGCTCAAACCTCAGTAAAAGTTTCCCAAGTTTACATTAAGCTTTTATGAACCAAAATAAAGTTGTTCAGCAGGCACTTAAATTTTAATCCACAGTTTAGAGCTAACCTCAGGCGGATGTATTATCACTTCCTGTCCATCTTCTCCTCCTAGTGAGCATTCAGGCCTCCGAAACGTCAATAGAGCAGCCAAAGCCGCAATGTTAGCGGCATCAACTAGATTTCTGTTTCGGATCCACGAAGACAATTCAATTACATTATAATAAAATAAAATGAAAATAAACCTTAGCCAACAATCTCCAATATGTGTGTGTTTGTGTGTACATGGGGATAGCTTACCCCCCATTATCTAGAATGTGGATATCAATACGGATAGCCCACACTAACTTCCCAGCTAGAACACAGAGTGATTCTGTATCCACTGCCCTGCTTTCCCTGCAAGATTACTATAAGCTTTCAACTATGTCATTTGAATACAAAACTGCAATGCAAAAGTAGTATGTGTTTTCCTACTAAGGGATAAAGATTTGTTTCTCATGCAATCGTCACTCTTTCCACAATGCCCATCATGATTTTGCAAACATTCAAGGAACTTAAGACTTTTTTTTTATCATATGATTTTTTTTTTTTTTAAGAATAAACTTGAGAATTGCATGACCATTGTGTATTGTTCAAGTTCATTAAACAAGTATATATCATAAAGAATTCAAACTATAGACTACCTAAAAAAACTAACAAACAAAACCTCTATTGGAAGCCCAAAAATTTTAGTGAAGCCAAATATTTGTTTCAATGATAGATTAGAAGATAAAAGCATATGATTATCACCTCAGACCACGATCTATTATCCGTCCCAACTCAACAGCAGATTCTCCAGGGCGGCCTGGCTCGAATGAGGGGTCAGCCATAGGGGAGAACTCAGTGAAGATTGAGAGTGACCCTTCATTAGGTCGGTCACGATAAGGTTGAACTAGTTGACCAGTCACAAAACCCATTACACGAGTCTGGCCTAGCTGCACCTCTGATGATCCATCCTCTCTGCACATGTATCACAATTCACAAAATAAAAAATAAATAAGCAAAACAGAAAAGGAACCCCAAAACAATCAAATATCCATTAACAAGTCATTAGAACAATATTCTAGCACGAATACAAGTAACTAAAATCTGCATGTTGCTACATAAAAAGCAATCACAATATAATTTCTATTAGCTTATGCTCTCTGCCTAATTAAACATTAAAAAAATTAAAAATAAAATAAAATAAAAAAGCTTCAGTTCATTTGTAAGCACTTTACAGAATGCCCATTAGAGAAGAGAGAATGAGTAGGGATTATGGGGCCAAAAATTAAATTTGAACATATTATGCAAGAACATAAACTCAATAAACTCAAACTACTTGCCTGCCGAACTTGATGGAGAGTTTACGATACTCGTAAGGGTTGCGGCCATCGACTCTGATACCAGAAAGCAACGCAGTCTCTATAAATTTCTTCTCATTTACAGTTAAACGCCACGTATTGGCTAATCTTGGATCCATAACTTGGAGAACTTCTGTAGAGAAAGAAAGAATATTTTGCTTAGGTTCTCTCAGGCATTTCAACAAACAGCTTTGAAGCAATTAGGAAACTGAAAACTAAACCTTATATTTTGTAATTGTGGCTTCTGGGTAATTTTTAATAGCATGAAACTGAATCCTACGTTGCTCAATTTCAACAATTAAAGCAACGAAGAAGAAGCACCAGAACCAGCAGCCAGTGAGTGAGGATTATGCAAAACCCTAGGGTTTTGTTTTACACAAAATTTCACCAAAGTTTTTTAAATAAAAACTCTGTATCTTAAGGAAGTGTTTGGTTACTGAATTCTTATTTGCAGCCCTTTTGTTTTGCATTAACATGGGGGTGTTACAATTTTTCTTTTCTTCTCTTTTTGGTACCTTTCAGTTAAACCGAACAAGGTTTGGGGCTATTTTGATAAATCGTATGCGATAAGAAATATTGTTCAGGCCAAGTCGCTTCAGACTTTTTTTTTATGCGGCCGAAGGTCAAACCTCAATAATAACAGACCCAGCCCACCCAAAATGATATTAGGCCACAGCCAGGGGGTATATAGAGATGGCAAATACAAGTCGGATCCACGGGTTTATATATAATATTTAATATAACATATTTTATTTTTTTAATCAGTTTTGTTTTATGTTTTTTAAAATTAAAAAAATGTCATTGGATAAAAATTTTTATTTATCCGGTTATTCTACTTTTTATTTCTACTTTTATTTATCGACTTCCTTTTAATAACAATTTCTCTTTCAAGATTTAATTTAATATTTGATTTCAAATTTTTTAGACATTATTTCTAAACTTTCTATTTGATTTCATATTAGTATATCTTATAATTATTTATTAAAAGTTGGACAAATATGATTATTTAATTCTTGAAAAAACGTATATGAAACATTTTACACTTTTGTAAATGTTTTTCAGATTTTTTTATAATTATTTTTTTCTAAAATTAATTTAAAAAATTAAGTAAGTTAGGTCAGGCCAAAGCAGACTTAGCTAGGCCGGCCTATAGGCCTACCTACTTGACCTTGACTCAGCCTAACTTTAGCCAAGGTTTTGGCCCAATGTACATTGTAGCATACAAGTTGGACCAAAATATGGGTCAAACAAGGCCGACCCACCAAAGATATGGTCTTTTGCCATTTCTAACGATGATCATAATTTGATAACTTAGACAATATTTTTTGTGGTTGTCAGTTTTTTGAGTTGATACTCAACAGCCTTTCAACAATGTCAAGCCATCGAATTGTGATTATAGCTTTTAAATGTTTTAGGCTATTTATTTTAAACCCTCTAATTTTACTTATTTTTAAATTAACTCAATTTTTTAAGCATTTAATCAAATATGAGTTGTCTAAGTGCTACTAGAACAATTTATTAAGCTATTGATTATTACGTTTGTATTTTAAAAAAAATGAAGATAATTTTGATATTTGAATAAGAAGTTAATTATAACATTTATATATTTTGAAGAAGTTGCTATTTTTGAGAAAACTCTCCTACAATTTATTATTATTTTTTTTTTCAAATTCTACTGCTATTTAATGTTGATTTAAAATTAACTAATAAAATTAAAAAAATAGTGAAGTGATATTGTAGAACCCCAAAAATTAGAATATTGATATTTTAAATATTTTATAAATTATATTGACATATTATTATATATTAATGTGTGAAATGATATTTATGCAAATGTATGTTGATGTGTATAGTAACATTTTTGTAATATAGACTAATTTGGTGGGTTTGGGAAGCTTGGGCTTAAGTTAAATTTCATTGGGTTTGTGTTTATATGGTTGGAATTAAGTCAAAGCTCTTTGGAACAAATAAGTGAGTTAGAGAATTGAGTTAGGATATGGGTTTACTTAGCACATTAATATAGGCATGTAAAGTTAATATAAGTTACGGTTTTAAATTTCTTTATGCATTTTGTTTTATGACTAATATAAGATTGTTTTCATGTGTTTTGAATTAATCTTCATATCATTTGGTGATAAAAAAAAATTGATGATGATATTAGATGCTGTGGTGTGATTATGAAATTGTGAATATACCATGTTCTTGAGATAGCACTGAATTTATGTGAAAATCTATATCTGGTGGCTTGTGATTTTAGTGACTTTTTTTTTTTTTAAGGAAATATACACCTCAAGCTTTCATTTGCCACTAGTTTCATTAAAATTGGAGATGAAATGAATTTTTGATGAATTTCTTTACAATGAATGTTGAAAACTAAAATTTTACTGTTTGTCACATAGCTATGAACATTTTTAAAATCTATATTATTTGACAATTATTTTTGGAAACCTATTATTTTTTTCTATAAATTAGACATATTGATCTTTAAGTTTCCAGTGGTTTTGCTTGAATTGGATTTGAAATGAATGTGCAGTAAAATTTCAAAAATGCTTGTTAAGAGCTAAAATTTTGACAGGTTATGCAATCTAGCTTCCTAATTTTACAAATTGTATCTACTTGTTGGATTCCACAAAAATTATATTTTTATTTTAAAATAGACTCAAACAACTTTCATTTCCAAGTTGAAGCACCTAAAAATCAATTTTATACAATTCTTGGTGATTTTCCAAAATTGACTGCACAATCTTGAAATATCTTATCCATATATTGACAGCTTTGCGTATTTTGTAAAAACTGCACTTACTAAAAGGTTGTTTCGCTAAACTAATTTATTTTTTCAATTCTAGACTTAGTAAACTTTAATTCCCGAGTGATTTCAAAAAAAAATTGCTCTCGTGTATAAATATTAGTGAATTTTCAAAGTTGATAGTTATCTGTTGAATTGTGTTGATTTAGATGAAAATTGTTGTGTTGACATCAAAGTAAATTTGTATAGACTTGGGAATGAATATTTTGTGTGTAAGGATTGTATTGAAATGGAGGTGGATGTCTTGGACCTTGGATGGGCCGTTGTGATACGAGTCCAAGGGAAACACTACAATGAGGAATTTAATTACTATATTTATATTGATAAACTTAATCCTTGGTGAGAAACTTCTTGAGCTAATCTTTATTTTTTGTTGATGGATGAGCATAACACATGGGTTCTTGACTGCAAATAATTTATATGTGTTTCTAATATTCGTTAATTGATATATTTAATGTGTTGGTGCATGAATTGTAAATGTTTGTGTCACCGATGATTTTGGCTGATGGCAATATCTGATTATATGAATGTTTGAGTGTTTGTATTTGAGTCTAATGTTAGATTTCTTACTAGCTAGACTATATAGCTCACCTCTTCCTCTAGAGATTACAAGATCACAAGGTTCCAAACTTTCCTAGATGTCATGGATGATAACATGTGGGATTTTTGGGATTTATCTTTGTCTTGGCCTAGATTTTGGAAAGCTAGTTATTATAACTAGTGCCCAATGTATTAAAACTTGGGATGTTGGCATTGATAATTATACATAGTTTTGGTTATGTAATATATTAGAGCTATGACATGTAAACCCCAAAATATGTATATTTTGGAGAATGATATTATATAATAAATTATGTGATTTACAAGTTTTAATTTAATGCATGGATAATGAATATGATTTTAGACAAAAAAAAAAAAATCACACAATTTATTTTCATATTTAATCATACTCAAAGTCTTCACATAAGAGATTTTGGGGTGTAACAGATATTATGGACCATTCATTGTACATAAAGGAAGGTAGAAAAGTTAGGCAATGAAGGTTACCTTGTAGTAAAGGAAGGAACTAATCCTTTTTTATTTTTTATTTTCTACTCAAAAAAGATCAATTCAAGACAAATATGTTCTTGGCTTCTTTCCCCACAAGTGTTGTTTTTTTAGTTAAGCTGGAATTCTTTTAAGCCCCTCTTTTAATATACTTTAGATAATTTCAAAATTATTTTTTAAGGGTAAATTTAAGAAATAACCAAAATTATAGGGAGTATTTAAATAATAATATTTCTAAAAAAAAAGCTAGATATCAATAGTGGCATGGCTAGAAGTTTTTTCTTGACCGGACTAAACTATTATTTTAGGTAAACCTTGATGGTATGAGAAAATTTTATTAATAAAAAATATTTACACCTAGTAAGGGGAACCACTTTACTGTATTTTGTCTCTTATAAATCCATTTTCCAAAACATAAAATAAGAATTATTTAACAAAACTGAAAATTAACATTAATATATTATGTATAACTGTAATAACATTAAATATTTTGAGAATAAAAGTTGAAAGAATAAAAAAATCAAATCTCGAATTTTCAAATAATTATTTCGAGATTTGAAACCATACCTTTGTAATCTAAGTTTGTATGGTCTTTAGAATGAAAATAAGAAAAATCCATAAAACTGAATGTATGATTTATGGATCAAGTGAGAGAACATAATTAAAAAAATGGTTAAGATGTTAATGAAATTTATAATTTTGAAGATAGTAAAGTGTGTAAGAAAAAAAAGTGTATGTGCTGGCAAAGAAAAGAGAAAATTGATTAAAGCATATGGCAATTTTTAAGTAGATGTTGGTTTTTCTGTAAATTAATATAAAAATAATTTTATAAATAATAAAACTAATTTTCTTTTAAAAAAATTAAGCCAGGTTGCCGTCAACAGCAACATCTGTCCATGGATATCAAGACCATAAATTGACAAACCTATTGTTTGACAATTTATTTTTTATTTATTTTTTATTTTTATTTTTTTTGCTATCGCTCAATTGTTCTCTTTGGACTCTCAAGTTGTTGGTCTCTAGCACTTAACAACAAATAAAAAAATTAATGGTCTATCAGTCTATCGATTTGTGATCATGACATCTAATATTTTTAAAACATGATTATTTTTTAAAATCACACTTATAATTTTGATTTTTTTTAAATTCCACTTTTTTAATACCTATTTTTAATAAAACCTATATATTCCTTCTTCTTCATGTTTGTCTTTCTATGCTCTCTTTGAAAGTAAGAAACCTAAGAAATCAAATACTTACTTTCCTTAATCAATTACATTTAAATTATTTCAAAAAAAAATTATTTTGCAAATGTTTGAACTTTGTTGTTAAAGGAAGCACCTGGTATTGCTTCCTATTACAGACCAGTTATCTTGCAAATATTTGAACTTTTATTATTAAATAAATCACTTAGCCTAAAAACTTGTAAGAATCTTACATGCACTCGTAACATAAAAGCCTCACATATGCTTGTAAGCCGGTTAAACATAACCATCAACGGATCAAGACAACTCGCGCTTCAAATTTTATACAAATGAATTATATATCCAACTTGTGATTTGATTTCAGTTGGAAGTAGAATACCTAGCAACAAAAATTTTAATTAGAATCTTGGAATTTTCCAAAATGTTTTCAGGAAAAGGGTGTAGAAAGAAATTTTAAGAGCTTCAATAGCATACCACATATATGGGTCTCACAACCACTTTATAACTTGGGCTTCAAATGTGGACTTGGCTACAGAGATATATATTAGTATATCTTTACCATTTATTGATTTCTAAGTAAAAACATTTCTAATCAAACAAAGTCCATGCAATTTTTATATATATAAGAAAATCATTGGTTTCCATTCTACATTAAGGTCTTTAAAACGCAACCAAAAAAGAAAAAGGAATCTTGGTAGGGACTGAAGGCCAAACAAATCATTTTGGGAAAGAAAGTATAGGGGGAATCACTACAAGAAATTGTGTGTTGAAATTGTTTTTCTTTGTCTCTCTTATGAGAAGAACATTGAGTATGAAATGACAAGTGGGCAATCAATTTTAATAATGAATGATAAATTTGAGAATGGAGCACCAAAATGATATTTTTTTTTATATAGTTTATTTCCTCATATATGGTTGGTAATTCTCATATTATAAACAAATAATTTATTTTTTTTTACAATTTTTAGTCTTTTTTTTTTTTGGTGCCAAAAATCAATAGAAGAGATAATAAGTCTTCATTAATATTTTTTTTTTTGTAGAATGTGCTCTTTTTTTGTAACAGTTTTTGGTATACTTTCTTAGGTAGACATGTTGAAAGAGTCCCATAATTTTTGATCGACTGTTTAGCCTAAATAAAAGCTCTTTGAAGGACTTAAATAGAGCCTTTATTTGATACAAATACTTTAAGTAGCTTTTATTAGCACAACTTAAAGCATAGTATTAAGCTTTTTAATACAAGAAAAAGTGTGATTGACAGTAATCCAAAGCCTCAAAGGGTTTGATTATATTTAACAAAAAAGAAGTTGTATAAACACATTATAAATATGTCAAATGACTGAAGCTTCCACTTTGATGGAGAAAAAAAAGTCAAGAGTGAGTATTGAGTGACAATGAACTCCACCTATTTTTTCGTGTATATATTGAGATTGGCATTGGCCACCCACTTTTATCATATGGATTCTTCTCTTTTAATCGACAAGTATTCACTAAAAGTCATCTATGCACCAACTCCAAGTCTAGATGGTCAAGCCCACATGTGTTGTAATCTCAATTTCATATATTGGCCCACCATACTTTTGCTTTCTTAATAGCTTTTTCCACAAATTAACCATTTTAAAGATTTTAGTGAATTTTATTATCAATTATTGTAATAATTGAGATTTGGTATTGTCATGTTATCAATGATGAATTGAAGATATGAAAAATTATATACTAATATCATATTATTAGTTATATAGACTATTACATGGAATTTGATAAATGTTTTTTTTTTACTTTTAAATTATTTTTGAGATATTCTATCAAATGAGTTTTTAGATATTGAAAATATTGATCATTTTAATCATTGACCTCCTTAGTTATCTAGAGATTCATCACTCACAACCCTTATGTACGGATTTCGTTGGGTGGTCGAGGGGTGGTGAGTGATGAATCTCTAAAAAACATATTTTTAATGTTGATTAAAATGGCAAATCTTTGTTGGCACTTAAAATTTTGCCAAAGCTTAGGAGTGGTTTGTGAAAATTTCATAGAAAATAATTAAAAAAAGGTAAGATGAATTCCCACCAAGGGTATTAGATTATTCAATTTCACATTAATTATACGTTTAACTCTCCATTCTTTCCTTTCATTCTCTCTTATGGACTCCCTCAATCAAAAGTAATCTTAATCAAAGGAGGATTTGTAGCTAAAAAGTCAATTGGGTAGCAGAGATCTTTCCATCAATCTCTGTCCCTTTCAAGCCTTAATTTCCAAAAAGAAGTCTAGGGTTATTTTGATATTCATCCAATATTACACCATAACAAACAACTATCATATTACTATTATAAGTCAATATTAATAGGAAAATTGTGAGAAATGACCCAAAGTTAGGGATCATTTGAAAAATAACCAATCCCTTGGTTTTCTTTGATTTGCTTAACAAAACCCAAGTGAATGATAATTATATCCCTCTTATATACTATTTGGTTTTCTTTGGTTTTCTCTATCTAATAATGGTTTGATAACTGTTCAACGAGTTCGACGATTGTTCGTGACTGTCTGACGATAGACTGATGAATTCGGTGACGGTCTAGCAATTGTCTGACAAGTCTAGTGTCGATCAAGTAAGTTTGACAATGGTCAAGCGAGTTCAGCAACTGTCTGACAACCGTTCAGTGAGTTGGCAACTGTTCGATGACAATCAAGTGACTTTCTAATCGCTTTTTGGTGACTGTTAGATTAGTATTACAACTGTCCGGTGTCTGGTGAAGTTTCTGGTGATTGTTCGACAAATTTTTTGACTACAGTCTAACAATTTGACGACTATCCGATGATTGTCTGCCACTATCCGATTGGAAAGTATTAGGAAAAAGGAAGATGAGTTTATATACTATATATGGAGAGGTATACTAGTCATAAAACTAGGAAATAGATAAACAAATAGAGAAATCTTGGGAGTTGGATTTTTCACGATTTCCTATATTGATATAACAAATCTACTATTACTATAACATTTATGTATATAAAAAAAAAGTGTCCCTAACACTATAATTCAAACCTTATTAAATAAATAAATAAATTCTTTACAAGAGAATATCAAAATTTCTCTTATGAAAAGTTAAATATTCTTTTCAATCCACTAATAACTATATATAATGAATCAAATCATGAGAATGGCAAGCACGTTTGTATATATAAATAGAAATAGAATGGTTCCACTAGAAATATTTTTATATGAAGGCATTGATGTGGCAACACCTTAACCAAACATATTCGAATCAAACATTATCCAACAGAATAGAATCAACGGATTGAGAGAATATTACTATCATAGGCCTTCTCCTTCTGATCATTTTGGTGCACATCTACAATTTATCTTTCTTTGTCAACTAAGCTAAATGCCACAAAGAGGATAACCCAATTTCCTTTTAAATTTTTACCAAATACAAAACCAAATAATCAACTTAAAGGAATTAGATCGAATTCGTTTTGATGATAAAAGAAGAACTTGTAATGACTTATAAATTCGTATATTCTAAGTATGATCCGCGTTAGGTATAAAAATATTTGTTATTACTTGTCCTATGTTACTTAATTCTCTTTTGATCAAATGAATCATTAGGTAAATGCATTAAAATGGACAAGTTTTTTAAGCATATGATGCCGTTAATGTTTTTTTGGTAGGTTATATGTCATGGAAAGGCTTAAATTTTGAGAATAAAGGTCAAAGAATCAACTCAAAACCATTCAATTAACGAACGTTCAAGAATAATTCGAAATTATTCAATAGAACATGTATGAGAAATGAAAAACTTATAATGAGTCATAAATTTAGATACTTTTAAATCTAAACTATATTTATTGTAAACATAGTAAGTAAATTGGACAAAATATCCAAAATTAGGAGGCTGGTTGTAAGACTCTAGAATTGCTTGCTACTCCCTATCCAAAACCCATTGTAGAGATCAAAATACCCTTATTTTATATATCCTATGCCATCCCTGTCCCTCTTTTTTTTTCTTCTTCTTCTTCTCCATGGACATCAGTCCATCTCTCTCTCATCTACTTTCCTCTCCTCTCCAAACTCGGCGATGGAACCACATTAAATACTCTGCATTGATTCGGTAAACCCTCTTCTCTCCTCTCGTTTTTTGCTTTTTCTTGTGGTTATTGTTTTGCTTTGAAATGATTGGGAATGTTGGTTGCATGTGATAAATGTTTGATTTAAATTGATTAATTTGTATTTGATTAGAAAATTGAAGGGAAATTAGCTGGAAAAATTTGGTTTGAATAGGGAAATTGTGTAGGATTCAGGATGGAAGAGAAACCTAGAAATTTGAAATTATGCCCGTTGGACAGACTAGTCCAGGATGGTCGGTCCTTGTTGACCGATCGGTCCATCCAACTGGCATAATTTCAAATTAATTTTAAATAAAAATGGAAAAAAAGGTAAATAATTATATAAAAAATAATTAATTAGTAAAGATATTAAATAAATAAGTAATAATTATTTAAATATTTAATTAAATAATAACAAATAATTATCTAATCAAAGAATATATTAATAAAATCATAAAGTAATACAAACAAATAAGATTAATAAAGTAATACATAAATAATTGGCCATAATAAATTAAATTATAATAAATAATATAACAAATAAAGTAGTACAAATAAATAATAAAATAATAAGTTAATAATTAGCCATTATTTGAAATAATTAATTAAATAATACATAATAAATAATAAGTAAATAATTAGCTATTAATTTAAATTATTAAAAATAACACAAATGAATTAAAAAATATTTTGTAAATAATTGGCCTTTAATTTAAAAAATTAAATGAATAATAAAATAGTAAGTAAACAATTGACAATTAATTTAAATAAATAATAAAATGGTTAATGGATGTTAACTAACAAATTTTTAACTGGAGGACTTGAGAAGAGATTTTCTCAAAACTTAAGGATGGGAGAAGAGAAAAATGGCAAATATCTCATATGAGTAAAAAAAGGAGGAAAAGGTAGGGGTGGTCAATGATAATTACTCATTAATTAAATAATAATGAATAATATAATATAATAATAAGTAATTGGCCATTAATTTAATAAATWAATAATTAATAATAAAGTAATACTAATAAATAATAAAATAATAAGTAAAAAATTGGGCGTCCATTTAAATAATTAATTAAATGATATAAAATAAATAATATAAATAATAAATTAATACAAATTAATAATAAAATAATAAGTAAATAATTGGGCATCAATTTAAATAATTAATTAAATGATATAAAATAAATAATATAAATAATAAATTAATACAAATTAATAATAAAATAATAAGTAAATAATTGGGCATCAATTTAAATAATTAATTAAATGATATAAAATAAATAATATAAATAATAAAATTATAAGTAAAAATTGGTAATCAATTTAAATAATTAATTCAATGATATAAAATAAATAATAAATTAATAAAAATAAATAATAAAATAATAAGTAAATAATTAGCCATTAATTGAAATAGTTAATTAAATAAGACAAATAAATAATATAATATAATAATAAGTAAATAATTGGCCATTAATTTAAATAAATAAATAAATAAATTGTAATACAATTAAATAATAAGTAAATAATTGGCATTAATTTAAATAATTAGTTAAATGATATAAAATAAATAATAAAATAATACTAATAAATAGTATAAGTAAATAATTAGCCATTAATTTAATAAATAAATAATTAATTAATTAATACAAATATATAATAAATAATAAAGTAATAACAAATAATTATTTATTTATTTATTATCTCTAAAATTTTTACTTAATATTTTATAAAATACTTTAAAAAATAAAATATATATCACAAATATATTTTTATTATCAATAATATATTATTTAGGACAATATATTTGACCATATAATTTAATAATTTATCATAAATAATTGAATTAATTAATAAGTAATTATAATTTTAATAATATATATTAAATGTAATTATAGTCATATAAATCATAAAAAATAAAATAGTTAGAGTAAATTTGTGTTAGAAATAATAAGTAAGTATACATACTATGTATTAGATATAATAATTTTTTCTCCTCTTTTAGATATAAAATGGATACTCGTCGTCAAGTTACTTTGAACTTGAAGACCAGAATGAAGGACCATTACAATGGCAAGGCTACGAAAATATCAAATTTTAGAGCAATTAAATTTGTAAAAGATAAGCTTAGCGCGAGACAGCAAAATATATTTCGTAGTACATGTTTTGACCATCTTCTCAATATACATGATTTATCATTTTTCAAGCATTCGGTTCATCAGATATTACTTAGAGAAGTTGAGACGGTTGGTCTTGAATATGAGATGTGCTTTCTAATTTCAGGTATGTAGTTACCTATTCTTAATATCAACGAAATTTAGCATTATTTTTTTTTATCCAAATGTGTATGTAACATTAATTGTTTATTTGTGGATTGAATTGTTTTAGGGAAGCTTGTCAGATTCTTACATTATGAATTTGGCCTAATAACGGGGTTAAGTATAGGAAAACAATCAGATTTTCAACCAAAAAGACTTAGGGACACATATTTTGATGGGCAACACCTCAAAATTTTTATCTGGAGATACATTGGATTGGTTGGATTTACAGCTCTTCCAGATGAGGATGACGTGAAGTTGGTCTTGCTCTACTTTTTAGAGTGGTTCCTCCTCTACAAAAGTAGGAAATGATCTATTTCACTTCACTTTCTTGAAATGGTTGATGATATGTACTTTTTCAACTATCATCCATGGGGCTCAAAATGTTATAGTGTGATGTTTGATTGCATTTCAACCATTCTTAAAGGAAGGAGGGAAAATTTTGAACAACATCTAAAAAAGAAGAAAGGTGAACATGTGACTGAGAAATACGACTTGTTTGGATGTCCTTATATCTTTCAGGTAGATCTCCAATATTTTTTCCCCTAAGCAAAACTTTTCGTATTTATCGTCAATTGTTTTTTATTACTATTCTATGTTTGATATTGGATAGGTTTAGTTGTTTGAGGCAATACCATTTATCGAATCAAACTACGGGACCACTCTTGACATTAAGGTCCCTCACATTCTAAAATAAACAAACAATCATACATTCTTTGATGCTGAGGTGAAGAATAATTTGTTAGCTCCAAGTCAAGTACTTAGTATGATATTTACTTTTATGGTGAACCTATTTGTTAATTCCTAACTACTTTTTTTTTCATTGTCAGAAAAAGCCGAAAGTCTCATTCCAGAGATGATCACTACAATCGAGGAGTTCAACAACAGTAGTATCAGACACTAGTTTCAGCAGTTGGTGTCTCTAACGGCATTAAACTACCTAAGGTACCTAAGATACCTACAGCTACGTTGCATAAACATTCTAAACCTCATACTAGACCCACGTCAGACACACCTCAGTTAGAAGTGCCTGTGCATGATGCTGAGGAGTGTAATGAGGTTGGTCCTGCAGAATGGTTCAACGACTAAGAAGGATGAGGTAATTGTCATAACCAGAAATAATTTGTTAATAGTATGCACTTCAATCGAATCATGACTAATATTAAATGTTTGTCTTATCAAGTACCTATGTTGAGTGGTCTTCTGGAAGTATTATGTCAATGGATCTTTGATGCCATTGCCAAACTCAGCCATAGAGTGGATGTCATCCAGTTAGAGATGAACCAAATATTTGACTTGCTGAGTACAGAGATCAAAAGTTTTAAGGAGGAACACACCTACACCCCTTTCGTGGGCACCACATCCCTGTTTAGATATGTATATACGACACATACTGGTGAGGCATACATGACATCGATAGGTAATCTATTCATTACATTCAAGTGTTTCCAACGTTTAATCGTTATGTAATGGTGATACTTTATTGCAAGACTTAGGACCAATAAGACCTAGTGTGCATGATGTTGTACCTCCCGTTGTGCCTCCTAATGTGACTCTTGTTACACCTCATACTCCACATAAGCAAAGCATGTTTAGGAGAATAATTAAAAGAAGCAGACTACTCACCTTATCGTATACAACAAACGATAGGCAAAAGAAAAAGGCCAAGGAAAGGGCCGACTAGGTATTGGCATTTCAAAAATGGATAGATGAGGATGATTTCTATCTGGATCTTGGTACTTGTTCCATATCGCTATCATGGTTTTGGCCATTAGAGAACTGTGATGAGTGGTTGGACCTATGAGTATTATAATTCTTTTATATTCATTATAAATTCTTTTAAAAAATAATAAATAATACATCCATTAAAAAGCTTACTCTATAAGATAAATGTGTTTTGGTGTTTTATTATTTTTAATTGATCAAATTATTTTTACTTTAATAGTAGGAGAGGTTTCTATCCATATTTACAAATTATGAGAGATAATCGGTTTTTTAGTAAAATGAAGGGAGGCAAGTGTATTTATTATATGAGTAAACTTAGTATTTTAACGGACAAATACTGTAATAGGGGGCGTTTTGTGATAATTAATAGAACCTATCAGAGGTTTTATGATGATTATGAAACCTATCGGGGGACGTTATAAAAATGTCGAACAACAGTGGGGTCCATAATTTTATCCCTAAATAAAATTGTTATTTCCATTGGTCAGTGCATAAAAAGATATAGATAAACTCGTTTGTTTCACATTATATAGTGACATTTTTTCTTTATAAAGGAAATCGAGTTCCATATTCTCTAAATGTCATAATAGAGACATTTTTTTGCAAGTTGATAAAAGCCATCGAGCTAAAGTCTTTTATAGCCCTAGTAGAGGCTAACGTACTTTTGTTCTGCTAGACACAAAACAAAGCTCTTGTAGAAGCTTTAAAAGTACTTTGTTTTAATAGAGATATAAAAAATTCAAAACTCTTGAGGAGCTAGAAGGAATACCTATCATAGAAATATTTATCAAAAAGGAGCACATTTTAAAAATGAATTATTCAAATAGATTATGAGCACTGTACTATTTTTCCATCGACCATGTTCTATCCCACTATGTTTTACTGATAAAATTTTTAACGAGACAATTATAGTCTAACACCACTTTAAATTTTATCTTACAATTGTATTTCTTTACGAAAGTTTTTATCCACTAGATTTTTCTTAACAAAATCAAATTTTATTGAAATGTAATTATTTTAAAATTGTTAAACGCCAAAGGGGAGTGTCGTAAAACTGGTGGATTTTTTGCAATAAATGCCACCAAATTGTGTAGATTTCAGTGGTGAAAATTCACCTCTTTTACAACATTTGATTGTACAAACACATTATATAATTCATCATTATTAAACATGAAAATAATTAAATAATAATATGAATTAAGAAAATGAAACATGTATATAATATGATATTTATTAGACAATCTATTCAATCTAAGACTTTCTTAACTTATCATATTAAAAAATTAACACATAAACTTTAAATTAATACAAAATTTAATATTAATATATATATATATAATAAAATAAACATGTTTCACATAAATAACAATTGAGCTATCAATTGAGCGTTACTCACATTCAAAATATGAGACCACACCTTAGTCTACAAATAATTTTTATGTGAGATATTACCATATCATTCTTATATTTGTGCAATAAAATTCTGCCACAATTTTTTTTTCTCTTCCATTCATACAACAATTATTGTAATGAGTTATTTCTAAAATAAAATAAAATAAAAAGATTTTTAGAAAGCTTAGTTGTTAATCATACAATTAATTTGAATTGTGTGAATCATAATTTAATGATGAATTCATAATAAGTTAAACAATTAAAAGTCAATTCATCTCTTTATTTGTTTAATAGCACAAGAGATTTATTAGAATCTTGATGAAAGAGTACCACAACTGACGAAGATTCTTTCAGCCCATCCACGTGGCCGACCCAAGATTCTATTTCTGAACAAAATGGGACCCCACACATGCCAAGCTGCAATCCTCCAGTCTAATTGGCACCACTCAAATCAAGACCATTGAACAACAAAATATCATTATGATGATGATAATTATTATTATAATCGCTTTCAAGGTATCATCGAAAGGCCTTAAAATCACCATGGCAAATGGGGTCATGAATTAGATTCCATACCAAAAATTTACATAAATTAGTAGTTTTAATAAAAAAATAATTTCAAAGTAGATTTACTTGAATTTATATGTTCAATTTGTTATTCTACACCCATATCAATAATTGATCCGAATTTTGATGTATTTATTTTAGATCATATTAATCTCACCGAAAACAACTATTCATCAAAATTTTGAATTAAAAAAAGTATTAATCCAATAAAATTTAATTATATATATATATTAATCTTGATTGATTATTTTTTATACAACAAAGTATGTGTTACATCAATGACTTTGTTGTCTTTGAATTACGGGTTAAATATTTCATCCACAAATTCATATTTTTAGATGATCATATTGTCACTAAACAGACCTAGTCAACTTTGAAAATACAATTAAAAATATGTATAGCCCCAACTTTTGCAGTCTATTCAAAAGAAAATTGAGACATCTTAACTCAGTTGATACTCAATTCTTGGATGGAATACTCTGTGTACAAGCAAATGACGAATTAGGTGAGGGACACTCTCCCAGGAGGTCCATCAAGTGGAACCCACAGGAATTTATCAACATCTGAAATCATCAAAACACTTTTGATCATCTGAGTAGGTGAAACAATCCCACCTGCATGCAACACACATCAGTCAAAATTCTTATTAAGTGATTATTATAAAATTTTTGCTTTGATGAATATCTATGCCTGCATGAAATATTCTATTTATAACATAAAATGTCACACTTACATATGTTTACAGAAGGATATTTCATTCTACAAAAATGGCATTATAACATAGAAATATAGATGATAATAACCAAGTGAAATGGCAAAAAAGTCATCAGAATTAGGTAAGAAAGGGATTAACATGGGTACAGAGAAATGAAAGGCACTTAGACAAAGTAAAAAGGAAGTTCAGCAACTCAATTAATATATTTAACTGCCATGTTAGTGAAGTAACTAGAGTTGACAAATACAAAGGCTCTGAGATAGAGGTAGTTATAATCTAAGAAGTCCTGCATCTGCAATAAACTACCTTCTTCCCCACATGGAGCCCCACAACCTGGTTTCTTTCTCTTTGATGGCATGGCCCTTGTTAAGGCCATCGAAAGAGCCTAGTGTTTAGCCAAAAATGGCGGTTAGCTTTTAAGTTGTTCAGCTCCAGCCTCTTCTTATTTATGATCCATATGGTAACCATGAATGGTACAAAGCCAAATTAAACGTGTCACTGACACCATCTGCATATCTTAGTTTTGAAGTTTTCCTGATATAACTAGCCTTCTCTCTGTGCCGTTTAGGTTCTGCAGTCAATAACCATGTCCATGTTTCATTTAATAATCTTCAGCTCGGTTATTTTGTCAGTACGTTATTCTTTTTTTCTTGGTTATGCTTCTTCATGGTGCCCACATCACTTTGTTCAACAAACCAATCGACAGTTTGAACAGAAAACAGATCGGTTCTGGGAGTTCAGAGAGCAAACAAACACCTGGGTTGAAGTGGAACTCCCTTATGATCTTGTATCTTGTGTTAATGATAACTGTACTAAGGTTGGTTTGATTGATCGAATAACAGAAACCAAAGAAGAAAAATTGGAAAAAGAATCTGATACTCTTGAACAAAAGGAAAGTCTGAAAAACAAGGATGGTGATGGTCGACCTGAGGAAAGTTCTGATATTGTTCTGCCTCTTAGGAAAAGAATTTCTTTGACTAGAATGTCAGAGACATCCATTTGGGTAACTGGTATAAGTGGTTCTGTGTATGAAAGGTTCTGGAATGGAGTGCAGTGGGTGATAGCCCCACATGATTTACCCATTTCAGCTGGCCCTGCAGCTTCTGTTTTTGTTATCAACCAGACAATTCTTGCACTGTCAGAAGCTGGAGTTCTGTATCAGGTAACCCATGTTTCAGAATTCTAATAGATGAAACTGTATGGATTATGTACAACTATGAAGCATCATATGTGTTGACCATAGAATTCTAAGATCAAGAATGAAATAACCTCTCTCTATAACCTTTTCTTTCATCTGCAAAAATAAACAAGCTCTAACCTAGAGAATGGATGAAGTTAGTATAACAAACCAAAAAGTACTTGGATATCTTGTGTTATTTTATAAGATACCATTGTGCCAACAGATTCTACATGCATAATCCTGTGCCAACACTCCATTTCTGCTACTTTATATTTTCTTTCAGATGCAACTAAGTGAGAGCTCGCAACCGCGTTGGGTAGAGTTCACACCTGCACTTGATCAAAGCAAAAGTAACGAAGCAGAACAAAGTTCAGTGATCCAGATAAACTCTGGTGTTGTTTCATATGATGGAGAGTGAGTACATCTCTTTGGCTACAAAATTTAAAAAATTTTAGGGAAGTAAACATTAAAAAGATACATGTTACTAATTATCTTTTTGTTGATGCTTCTGCATTGGTTGTCAGGAGGGTTTATTTCTGTACAAAGAATGGTTTGTTGATTGAACTTAGCGAGGTTGAGCCTCCAAGGTAAAACTCACTCTACAAGTGAAAGATATCATAGCTACTTCTACTGCCTAAAATTTTGAGTTCCAGTCTCTATTTATTATGTAGATTCCAATGAGGAGACTCTAATGTTCACTTGGACGTTTGTGCTATAAAAATAGAACAGATGGGTAAATCATCACCGACCACCTGGTGCAGATGTTTCAGCAATAGCTGATGCTGCTAGTATTAGACCAGAAGTTGTTTATACAATAAGGTGATCTCCCTATCTGTTTCTCTAGCGCACTAACAAAACTCAAACCATCTCAGATCCAAACATCTGTTTTGGCATATGAAGTACTATTTAAGCTAAACATGAATTTATGAAATACAGTACCACAGGTGATCTTTATGAATATGATAGAACCTCGAGGCCTTCGTGGAAGAAGCATATCTGGAGCAAAGGAACAGCAGGCAATGCTTCTCTGATACCATCACAGGGGTGTACTTTATATGGCTTGAGTGGAGATCAATCTATCTCTCTGTTTCTTTTAACTAAGGTAGTTTATATGCCAGTTCTACTAATTCACACTGAATCGATCTCCAAAAGTAACAAATTAGGACTACAGGAATGGTTAAAACTTGGACTAAATAACTACTGATGTTATGATTATACCCAGAAGAAGCATAGAACCAAAAGAAATAAATCAAACAGTAAAGAGTTTGAGCCAGTTGTTAAGATAAAATCGCATTTATTGTAGGGAGCAGTAAACAGAATGCAGGAACTACTCAATAAACATTCAGTCATCAGTAAAATAGATGGCATTACTTTAAATTACATTGCATATAGAATTTTCTTAACAAAGCCAAGGATTTCGCGTAAGCGATAAGACCTTCTCTTTATATATTATGTTCTTATCAGCAAATTCACATCTGCTCGTCGAACAAAGCAACTCTTTACAACTGAGTTTACTGTAAATTCATATTGCTTTCCAAGCTTGATGCCCTTTGCTCGTTACATTTTCTAATATACAGGGTGGAAAGTTGGTAGAGAGACGGATACAGCAAAGGAAGTGGAAATGGATAGTCCATGGAAGTCCAAAGGATCAGCATCTTACATCCATCACACCAACTCTGCAAGATGAATCAAACGAAAAATTCATCTCATTATTTTTCACCTCTTCTGCTGGAGCTGTTTTTGAATATCGAGTATCCAAACATTCAGGTGAGTCAAGTAACTATAATAGGAAAATACTAATTCAACTGTATTGAAGTCATCATTGAAGGCAGCTTTTCATGTGAGTCTTAAATCAATAATAATCTTTTTCTCTTAGGGACGTTTCATCACAACCTACAAACTTAAAACAAGTAACTTCATTATTCATGACATGCATCCTCGTTATTTTTTGCAAACTGAAACATGTCCTTTATTACTAAACCAAGAATCCCATCTCTAAGCAATAATAGGAAGATTACCTTCAAGACACCAGATTATGATGTTTGATTCTCATAGGACAAAGAGGGATAATCCCTTATTATTAGCGTAACTTTTCCCTTCTGCAGAAGGAAGTAGGGAATACTACTGAAAACAATGGAGTTCAACATCAGAATGGTAGTCCCAAGTACGGTCAAGGAAAGAAAAACATTTCTAAATTTTGCACACATACAAATTACAAGTTTCAACCTAACATTTATCCATTTTCTTGTATGAAACTAACAACACATAAAATTGCATGAAAGGGCTAGTAAAAAAAGGTCCAACAGTTTTATGCTTCAAAACAGAAGATAATTCTTAATTACTCCAAATATAATTCTGTCATGCAAAATATTCCCTAGAATTGCCAGTTGTAAATGAAATTCAAATAAAAGTAAATGCATAGAAATCTTAGGCTAAATTAATGCATGACCATTAAGTTAGTACTTGCATAGATTATACCCTGAATGTCTAAAATTTCATATGAAGACAGGTACCGAACAAGAGAAACCTGAAGGATGGATATCTCATATGCATCCCCCACATGCAAAAGCTGCAAGAGGTGTTTCTGGGCTACAGTTTCAAGTCGGCAGGATACTTTTTCCTTTAGATGATGGTAGGCTTGCAGAATTGCATTTATCAGGATTAGGTGGTGAAAATTCAGGGCCAACTAATCAACTTAATATCCGCAGAAAAGCATCAACTAAGTATTTATGGTCAATATTAGATGCCCCAGAGACTGAAGGATGGAATGCGGAGTATTGCACAGAAGAACGTGGCCCTATGAATTGCATCACAGGCACAAAAGATGAACCAAATGGGTCAGGACTAAAAAGGCAGGCTAGAAAGAGAAAGGGTAGCCAAGCACAACTTGATTACATATTTCCAAGTTCATTAGGTGGTAGACAAGAGACCCATGTGAAAGAACATATTATACCAGATAATTGGATTAACACTAACTTTCGCTTGAGAGTTATGCATGGAGGAAGATCATTTTTCCTCATAACAGATGGTGGCTTTACTTTCGAGTATCTTTATGCTGAAAACATATGGCTTTGGCTGAGGCACGACCACTCAACACCTATGAAAGGGGCACTGGGAAACTACAATGGAAGTTTATATTTGGTTGACGTATATGGTAGTTTACTTATTAGAGAAAGGAGCAGCAGTGAGCTAGCATGGATAAATTGTACTGCTATGAGGAAAGGAAGGCAGGTTACAGGAGGTCCTCCATGGGATGGAATGACAGGTAAAGCTATGAAAGTTACGGCAGAAGATGCACTCTTCTTTGTGAGCAAAACTGGAAGATTACTACAACTAACGGTAAGTTGCAAAAAAACCAATAGAACAGTATATCTAATAGGTTAAGGATCGAAAAGACAATTAAAAAAAAAAAAAAAAAAGATAAAATGGCAGTGTTTCTCTGTTTTTGGCAGTTCAGATTCTTACATATTAGGGAAAGTTTTGTTTCCAAAGATTGATATGCAAAGCATAATATTTATCAGCTAGAATTCACTTTTTCTCTTCTATTTTAGTTACATTAATAGATGCTAAGAAGGCAGTACAGCAGACTTTTAATCACGACCGGCGTCAAAGTTCCATTCATCCAGTAGCATTATCGATGCTAATATAGTAAGGGAAACAATGGAATTATTTCCATTCACATAAACTATCATGAAGGTGATCAGAGCAAATACTAAAAAATGATAATAATCTATGGAAAATGTAAATAGATACAAACAGTTTAGAATAATTTCAAACTCTAATATAGATCCAAAAGCAAGACAATCAAAACACAGGTATAAACATTTTTCTACCATTTCTGGAAAACAATGATATAGAATAACCCTGAATGACAAACCCAATTGTTCTGTAGGTAGCCCTAAGGAAGTTTAAATGGAAAGACTGCCGACACCCCCCCAACGCTAAAGTTGCATGCATAGTGGATCAGGAACTTTTCAGGGAAAACATAGTGTTCGTTGTCGCAAGAAACGGTCGGCTTTATCAGTATAACAAAGTGTCTGGATTGTGGCATGAGCATTATCAGTCTCAGCATTTGACTTTATCAATATTGCCTGGAACCGCTATGAGGCCAACATCAGTATCACTAACAGGCTCGCTTTTTATGCTCTCGGACGATGGTGGGCTAGTTGAATATCATTGGAATACCAGGGATGGGTGGAATTGGGTGGAACATGGCACGCCAGACAAAGGTGTGACCTTGGTTGGTTCACCTGGTCCATGCTTTAAAGGAAATCAACTGTTCTTGATTGGTTCGGATGGAAAAGTATATCTCAGGTATATGGCTCAAATGACATGGAGATGGAAAAATTGTGGTTTCCCATATATTGGAGAAAAGAATGCTGA
The DNA here is from genome assembly GCA_026212285.1 of Bursera cuneata. Lineage (NCBI taxonomy): Eukaryota > Viridiplantae > Streptophyta > Magnoliopsida > Sapindales > Burseraceae > Bursera > Bursera cuneata. Next base: position 6,949 of record JANLJB010030891.1, on the reverse strand, counting down.
CAATCAAAGAAAAGTTGGGGTAAAAGACACAATGGAAGGAGTTTGTGCTGATGAAGATTTTGCAGCACAATTGGTAAAGGATGCAGAAGACCTCAATGATCTCACCAAAAACTGTGACCCAAAAGTTTGTACTGATTCTCTCTGACCTGCAGAATACTAATAATGCAAAACTGATCATGAGTGTTTAACTACATGCAGGTAGCAGCCACAAGACCAATTCTGTTTTCTGAAGATTCAGTTATTTTCGAGCTGAGAGATGGCAGAGTAAGCAATCATTATCATGAACAATTAGTATATATGACTTCATATGACACGATAAAATTGGAAATCCATTTGATTCTAGTTCATATAAAAGTGGTTCGAAATGGTATGTCACAGGGACATGAAACTTATAGAAATGGAAATTGATTTCAACATAAAACTTTATGAACGTAGTATAAAGTAAAATAGTAAGAAAAGTTAAAATTCTTAGGTAGATGTACAAATATTTTTCAGGGAAATTGAATAAATTTATTCCAACCATAAATTTTAGAAAGCATAGACATGCCAACACTACTCTTGTGATTTTTAACAGTTCTATAGTGCTTTCTGTATAACTCTGTTCATAGAAGCATTAAAACCAACAGTATTAAAATATTAGATGTTGCTAATATCACTACTTAATGGCAGTTGGCAGAAATGCAACAAGTGGAGGACACACATTGGATATGGTCACGTACCATCGCCACTCCAACAAGTGTGTGCTTTGCAAATTACTGGACTGCTTTGGCATCATGAAATGAAATAAGATTGTCCAATCAAGCACACATCAGAAACACATGAATGTACAAATACAAATCTACACACACTGTACTGTTAGCAAAGAAGACCAGTGTTAGGAAGTTTTACACCCTTTATTATCCTTGCTGTGGGAGGGAGCACAGATTCAAGGAGTCTGAACCATACAGGTAAAAGAGTTCATTATGCTTGTAAATGCACGAGTCCAATAAAAAGTTACAAAGATGTAAAGAATTACCAAATAGATTAATCAAAGAAAAAGGAACTAAAAGGCATTATGCTGAAATTTAGTATGACAAAATGCTCCATCAAAATGAACAGTCCTTTTCACAGAACGAATATAAACAATATCTCACCATCATCTTAATTTCTTATACATGTAAAATATAGTGAATTCATTTGATAATTTACACTATTACTGGTGGGAATGATTTTTTTTTTTTTTTTTTTAATGAATGAACAATTTTGGACAGTAATAACTGCACATTAAATCATCAGTTTTAAGTTCCATCTGCAGTTTCATATTTATTGGATTAATATATAGCTAGAATTCTTGAAATTGTTGATGAACAGGATTATCTAGCTACTATAATAATGAATGAAAGTAGGTTTCAATTTCTTTACAAAAGCAGATAAAAACAGGTACATTAATAAGTCTGCTACAGATCCTTAAAAAAAAAAAACAAAAGTCATACATATACATTACATATACAACACATGAAACAACTTCCACATTCGTCAAAACTTCATATAATACAGAAGATAATAAAAATGAACAACTAAAAGTACAAGTTCCAAAAAGCATAACAAAGTATAGTGTGAACACTAAATTTCATTGATCACTCCTAAGATCTGATTAAAAGACACAGGAAAATTCCGTTAGTTCCAAAATTCATCAGAAACCAACCTAAAAGTCCGAAATTCACTATTGTTGTTCCCTAAATCCGGCAACAAGATCCTCTCTAATTTCATAAAACTTGCCAATACTGTAATTTTATTCTCGTCCATCATTCGTTCGTCCCGTTGGTGAGTTGGTTCTATAGAATTTCATCCATTTTATCATTGATACAGAGGATATGGAATAAATTGAATTGATTTTTCGAACAAAAATACATGTGATGTCTTGGACTTTTTTTTTTTCTTTTTCTAACCAGTACAGCTTCTTCGTAATTGAAATTCCAAAAATCATCATAAACCTCCTCTAATATTCCTCAAATAAGTCCTTCAAAATTTCATCAAATTCATCAGAATCCTCCTTGGCAGAGAGGAGATTACACACAAAAAATAGTATACTAATTGAATCTGCAAGTATTCATAAAGCTTAAGCTTACTGTAAATTATCTCTATTCATAAATCAAGCATGTTTACATGAACAACATATACAAAGAATGTATTAAAAAAATTGAAGAAGCAAAAGCCAGAAGTTACTGAAAAAATTAAAATAATAAAAATAAAGTAGAGAAGCTTACGAGTTTGTTTTTGAACTGGCAAGGGGATTTTCCAAATGAAAAACGATTGGGCCGTCGTGCTCATTGCCGGGAAAGGTGTTACAGTAGACGGCAGAGGCTGCTGTTTTGGGATGTTTCAGGCCCATTAGGGGCCGTCGCCGCCTACTTCTTCTGGCCCTGGCCCAACTATTTGCTTGCTTGGGTGAACACTAAACAATTTTTTAAAAATTTCGGATTTTTATCAATCTTTTAAAATGAAATAGAAACAATTATGAAAAGGACCAACACTAAAAATGAAATAGAAACAATTATGAAAAGGACCAACACTAAAGAGCGATTGAAAAATAATCATATATTAAAAAAATTTAAATATCATGACTACGTCCGACGAACGGGTAGATAAACACTTTTTTTTATTTTATTTGTAGCAGTAAAGATCAATAAAATGATAAGTATTAAACTCTAGGACTAATAATATTGAGATGTCAAGTGTTGATGCCGAAAATCAGCACCAGCATTAACGGATGACATGTGGATGGGAAGGGCAAAGAGACTTTTCACCATTGTACACTTGAGGAGATTCAGTAAAGTAAAACTTGCAGGAGAGTCCGTATGTAGAAATCTAATTGGGGTCAGTGGACCTTAAGTTAGCGACTATCACTTGCCTCTTTTCCAGAAAGAGAATAATGACAGGTTGAGTTGTGGTTGATAACCAATTTACAAGGATTCTGACAATCAGGCCTTTTCTTGATCTTTTTGATGGTTCCCGCTAGAACGATATTTTATCGACTCTAAATATGTCGGTGTCAACTAAGCGATCGTTGGACTGGACACTGAATAATCTTCTTTGGTCATAAAGCTCTATGTGAAGGACTACAACCAATTAAAAGTGACTCTACATAAAGAACATACAATCAGGGGGTCGTCGAGTGTTTCATTGACAATAACCCTCAACGGTTAAGTGAGTGGGAGGCATGCTATCGAGGTGAAACAGTTGAAAAATCCCTACTATGCATTTGTTTAACTATATTGGGATAAATACCAGAATCGAACGTGTTAGATTCCAGCAAAGGATCATGAAATTAGGCTTGAAATAGACATATTCCATGAAGGAAATACTTACAAAACTCAAATGCTTGTTTGTGGTCTTTTCGCCTACAAAATCACCACTTTTCCTTTGTCTTTGGCCACCACCACCACCAAGTATGTTTAACCTCTACCGTCTAAGTACTCCTAGGCTCCTTTGAATTGATGAGATTCTTGCTAGAGAATGAGTGAAATTGAAGCAAAATCACATGAGAGGAGGGACAACAAAATTCGACAATCACACGTGTTCAATGAGAGAGAAAAAGTATTCATGTAATGTATTAACATAACATCCTAATTTAGTAATAATAAATCACACACTAGTGAATCTAATTAATCTAATTAATTATTTCACTTAATTAGCAATTATCTTGGCCAAGTATTAAGTCAAATCAATATTAACTAAGTAATTCATTTGGCATATTTCAATAATATTTCATGTGTAAATTTAATTAAACCCATGTAATTCAATTCTTCTCTCTTTAGTCTTTGGGCTTGATGCGCTTAGGCTTCAACAATTGAACCAAACCCAATTGTTTGCTTAATGGATCCAATCCAATTACATATCAAAGCCTAAAACTATTTAATGATTCAACACTAAATTGGCTTATTTAGCCTTTAAGCCCATTTGTGAATAGTATAGGAGAAAATACTATTTATAGATCACTATTCATATATAATTCCAGTCATGGATAATTCCAGTCGACCCCCTGTAGCTTTAGGTTTTGACATGCATACTCTTCGTTACACCCATGTAAGTCTCCTGATTGGTAAATGCAACCATATCTTGTATTTTATTTCAAGACCCCTGAGAGTTTTCATGTTAGTAGTTTCACCCCTATTAGGTTAATTATAGGATGTCCCTTGTTGGTTTAAGGATTTATAATAGCACCCTTAAGGGAAAATATTTGTTTAACCCTTGGTTTCAGTTTTGTATGATTTTTGTCTCGTGACTCTAAGGACTCAACAAGGAACCCTGGGACAGATAGAATTTGTGATATAGATGAGGATGTAACAGAAAGAGAAGAGAGAAAGACCTAGGAACTGTCGTTCGTGTATCGAGGTAGGGATTTCTTTCTATGCATTTTTATTTTATTTTAAATAATGAATGTGATGATTATGGCATAGAAATAGGATATGTATGTAATTATTGACTGAGGTGTTGTATGCATGTATTGCATTTATGAATGTCAGGTGACGATTATGGGTTTTATGTATGTTTGGATAACAGTGTGTGATGGGACGGCTGGGATACAGGTATTATGTGTATATGGATTGTTAGGGATGGGTAAGTAGATATATGGGATTAGTCGTAGATTTGAAAAGTATGAGTGTGATTAGGTAGCTGGAGAGTGAGAATAGTATGGATTATGGGTATATGGGTAGGCGATATGTGTAAGTGATAGTGGGTGACGAGATGGATGGACTTGTAATGTGAAGTTGTGTGATTGGTTGATAGAGAGAAATTATAAAATTGAATGGTAGATGTCTTAGATTAGTTTTAATGACAATATGATGAGTTGGTTATATGTGATGTGAAATTATGGATTGGGTGAGATGTGTATGGTTGTCTAGCTATGTGCGCTAGTGATTTGTGATGAGATGATTGTGAGTGAAAATACGTGATGTATGATGGGTTTCGATGAGAAAAGTGGTATTGGAGGTATGATTATGAAATCTAACATGTCACTGGTAATGAGGTGAGAGAATATCGTATATGGGTTGATGTTAGGCCTTGGGTTGGTTCGACCGATCTGTGATCCAAAGAAAGTATTGTTGAGATGATCTAGTGTTACGCCTTAGGTGGGTCCGGTTGATCTGGTATCCAAAGAAAATACTCTTGATCTGATTATCGTGTTAGGCCTTAAGTGGCCAGCAAATCTGAAGCCTAAGGATAACATTACTGATATTATGATATTGTTAGACCTTAGGGTGGACCCAGCTGATCCAAGATCTAAGGAAAACACTCATGTTATGATTACAATGTTTAGGTCTTAGATGATCCCGACTGATCTGGAATCTAAGGAAAAACACTGTTGATATGATTTTAGTGTTAGACCTTAGATAGGCCCAGCTAATATGGGATCTAAGGGAAACACTTATAATATGTTTATAGTGTTAGGCCTTGGATAGGTATGGCTAATCTAGGATCCAAGAAAAATAGTCTTGATATAATTTTAGTGTTAGACCTTGTATGGGCCCGGTTGATCTGGGATCTTAGGGAAACACTTATGATATGATTATAGTATTAGGTCTTGGGTGGGCCTGACTAATCTAGGATCCAAGGAAAATACTCTTAATATGATTTTAGTGTTAGACCTTAGATGGACCCGACTGATCTGGGATATAAGAGAAACACTTACGATATGATTTTAGTGTTAGGCATTGGATGGGCCTGGTTGATCTTGGATTCAAGGAAAATATTTCTGATATGATGCTAGTGTTAGGCCTTAGGCAGGTCTGATTCATCCAAAGTCTAAGAAAAACACTAGATTGAAAATTGGTATATGTGGATGTTGTTGAGTCGTTGTGGAAACGATATAGTTATTGGTTATGTGATTGTGAGTGATAGGGTTATGAAATGAGCGCGGATGTATGATTGCGAAAAAGAATGTACTTGTGATTGTTGAACAAAAACTTTTGGTAGTGAAATTGGTGTGTATGTGAGTTAGAGAAATAAAATAATTAGTTACGATGTATGAATAGCATGATGCATGATCGAAATTTAAAATGTTATAGAACTGTGTAGATGTTGAAATTCCTACTAAACTGTGTTGCTCATCCCTTCCTCCACAGGTACCAGAGGTTAGAATTTGGGTGTGAATATTTCGGAGCTCATTTAGAGGATCCGAAGAGTTAGAATATGTACATCTCCATTCATTTATATAACTGGCATATTTGTAAAAGATATTTGAATACTATGTACAAATTACATTCTATGTATAGACATTTGCATTAAAGCTTTCTTTTGATTTTATTTATATTCATTCATTAATTCACCCTCGAGATTCCTGTATAAGGGGTTCCAGGGTATGACGAAGGTAATTACTATGGTTGTAACCTTCACTTATCATTTTAAGGTTCCGATGACCGTTGACTCAGTGGATTCCTAATGGAGGATCCTTCTTGTTGGCCTTGCCTTTGTTTTGAAGGTTGCTCCTTTTTCCTTTTATTACATGCAGAACTATTTATTTCTTCCTGCAATTTTTGGTTAGTGGCCTCATCTATTCTGGCCATATTTAAAGCTATAGAATACGCCTCTTCATAGGTGACTACTAGGAAGTCTGATTGATACTTCCAAATATTATTGAGCTTAAGTGTGAATGACCTCAGCGCATTTTCCTCTTTAAAGACTCCCAAAATAGTTACCTTGCTATGGAAACATTGAATATGTTCTAAAGTGGTTTCCCCATCCTTCTACTTTATATTGGAAAGCATATGATGATGCTTCCAAGTATCCCTAGAATCTTTGAAGTATTCCAGAAATTGGGCATATAGTTGTTGGGAAGACTTTATGTAATTGGGAGTTAAAAGACCTAAACCACCATCTAGTTTGGCGACTCAAGGTAAGTACGAAAGTTTTGCAAAGCATGGAATCCGTAGGATTGTAAATTTCCATGCATGCTGATTAGCACTTA
>JANLJB010030890.1:0-36094 GCA_026212285.1 Bursera cuneata | reverse complement strand
TAGTTATCAAACAAGGTAAACCTCCAGCGAAAGGCATATATTGAGCAAAAAAGACGGTATATTTTTATGAAGACATATTTGTAGAATGATAATTTTTTTACTTATTCTATAAGTAAAAGAAACTAGTAAATGTTTAGAAAATTTAAGATTAATAACTAGCATTAAATGTTTATCAATTTTGGATTCTTAATATGTCTAATAAGTATTTGATCCTAATCCGCAAGCCTTGTCTCGAGCTCCAACAAATTTAAGTCCAACCAAGCCGATCCTACAAATCCAAATAAGTCACTTAAACCCTAACTCAATTATGGGATGCAATGTAATCCACCTTAGTCCTCATTAGTTGGATTGTATTGCCTCCCAGAAATTGGGTTCTATGTTGCTTTATGTTAATTTGTGTTGTTTTTGAATTTCATTGTATGTAGGAATTATTCTAGGAAGTCTTAGGGTACTTTTTGGAATCCTTTGCCTTAGTCAATTTTATACAAATTTCGTGCAAGTCAGTAGCTAAGCGTCGCAGCGCTCAATTTCCAGCGCCGCAGTGCTCAGCCTCTGACTTGTCCGAAATTTTGCACCTCAAATTGCAGCCTTCATGCCTTAGAAAATTTTGCAAGTCAGAAGCCAACCGCCGCGGCGCCCATAATTCCACGCCGCAGCGCTCAGTCTCTGACTTACATGGGTATTGTTCAAGCTTCCACCGCTGCGGCGCCCATATGACACCGCCGCGGCGCTCCAGCGCGGGAATTCTTATTTTTGCCCTTTTTCTTGTATTTTAAAGGGGATTATGTAAGGGCATTTTTGTCCATTCCGTGTAACCTTGTAAGGCATATGACTTAAGGCCTTTCCTCTTGTAAACAACACATTATTGAATGAAAATAGAAGTGACACACTTTGTGTTTGAGAGAAAACCTCTCCCCCATTTTCTTTATCCTTTCCTTTGCCAAAGGATTGGTGGTGGAATCCCTCCAAGTTGGTAGACTTGTCTTTTATGCTTGAAGCCTCAAGTTGGTGGAGCAATCCTTTATGCTTGAGGGTATCATTGGCACCATTGTTGTGTAAGTTTTCCTTGTTCTTACCTTGTTCTTTCTCTTGTGTTGTTGTTGCCGAAATTGAAGGTTGTGTTAGAGGAATCATTTAGGTTGTTGTGTAGAATCTTTTGGTAGTATTTTGGGAGCATTTGGTTGGTTAGAAGTGTTGATTGGGGAATGTTGATAATCACTCCAATTTGTGGTTGAATCCAACTCATTTTGGATCAGTATTTATCTTGAATTTAAATCCCAAGTTGATATAGCATAAGTGAATGATAAGCCAAATAAATCAGTATTTATTGTATTGACTTTTATGTATTTACTTTACTATTTTGCTTGATGTCATATCTAAGGCTGGGCTCGGGTTGGTTTCGCCCAACCCAACGTTGACCCAAAACCCGACAGGTAGGAAAAAAGGGACCCGAAGTCGGGTTTTGATAAAAATGAACCCGAGGAATTGGGTTTAGTCGGGTCTGGTCGGGTTTTGGATCGAGTTTCGGGTTAGTCAAACTTTTTTGACTTGCCGATTCGGGTCGGGTCTGGATCGGATTTTATATACAATAAATAAATACTTTTACAAAATATATTTAAAAAAAAATAGTGGCTCAATGGTAAAGGTGCAAGATGGGTTTTGGTAGGTTTGTGTGAAAGGTTCGAATCCCACCATTCCAGATTTTATCAAATATTTAAATTTATATTATGCAATAAATAAAAAAATTAAGGTTTGTATCCCAGTGGTAATGTTATAAAATGGGTGAAATGAGAATAGGGTTCGAATCCTACTTATCCCAAGAATTACTATACATCGAGTCAGGTCAGGTTTTCAGGTTTGATATAAAAATCCGATGCTGACCCGAAACCTAACAAGTCGGGAAAGCATGACCCGAAGTCGGGTTTTCAAAAAACATGACCCGATAAAAACCTAAATTTTCGGGTCGGATAAAAATGCCTAGCCCTAGTCATATCAATTTAAAATACAAAGTTATAATATAAATTTTATACTCGTAACATTACTCTATGATATAGAGTGGTATTGTAACTTGAATTTCTAATTGAGTAATTTTACACGATACCAATTATCCAATGATTTAAAAAAGTGTTAATGTTAACATTAGAAAATTATCTTCTTACTATTGTATTGAATTGAGTTAGATAAGTATTTTTATAACTAAATGTTGAAATTTTAACTGAAAATTTAAAAATAGACTATTATTTCTATAGTACAAAGAAGATAAACTATTAAAGAAAATTCTCTCAAAATTAAGAAATGAAGCTAAGAATGAGACCAAACCTTGGGGGGTGTGGGTGATATTGACCTATACAACCTAGACAAACGTTTTTGACACATTTAGTTCATAATACTTTGTAAAAATGATTTTTAAAATACAATTACCATTTTACATTATAAATTTATAACCAATTTTTTTAAATACATATATTTTTTGGTTTTATAGTTTTTTTCTTTGGAAAGAATCTAAGGACTTGCTCAATATCATTTTCTAATTATAAAAAATTAAAAAAAAATTGAATTTTACATTTTCAATATTTGAGAACATGTCTAATTTCAAATTTTAGATACACTATTTTAGAGACGAGGAAAACAATGAAAATCATGTTTGGTGGAATTTTTCGCAAAAAAAAAAAAAAWAATTGTAATTATTACATCAACTATAATACTATTATGAATTTAAAAATCCAATTAATACTACTCTAAAAAATTAATAAAAATGTAAAACATTTCAATAGTTACTTAAAATTATTTTCAAATTTCTTTACAAAAGTTGGATAATGGTATTTTACTCTCCGAAAATATTTGTTAAAAATATAACTTTATATCCTAAGTTGATGTAGCATCAAATGAATGGTAAGGTAAATACATTAAAGCTTAACATAATAAATATTAACTATTTACCTGATGTCACGTCAATTTGAGATACAAATTTTATACTCCTAACATTACTCTATATCATATACGAGACTTTGACATTGTTCTATGATAAAGGACTAGCTAATCATATATATTTTAGATATAATTTTTAAACAATTATAAGAATTAATGGATCTAATAGTTAGATCATTGAGCCAAATTCAAGATTGTCGTGAATAAAATTGTTCTATTAAATAAGAATGAAAGAACACATAATAATCTCATTGGATGAATGATAGTCGAATGTTTTATAAAATTTTCTTATTTATTCAAAGATATTTTGTCGTATTAATTTATATATGGTTGATTGTATAGAGTGATTGTATGTATTACTCATCGAGAAACCAAGAATCATTAGATGTTATTTAAAAAATAATAATTAATTTCAATCTCTAAAAATAATTTAATGGATCAATCCAGTGAGACCAATTAGTAAACCAAGATCCAAGAATATTTATTGGCTTTATGGATGATTACATAATAATATAGAAGTTTAATAAAGGAACTTAGCAGGGATATAAGCAAAGGCAGCCTGGTGGTTCACATCTTCCACTTGCAATTCCACCAATTTTAACGTATTTGTTCACACAGAAGGCATCACATATAGCATCCACACATTTAGGATATGTAAAACCCTTTGAACATAGCTTTCCTGTATATATCGCTTTCACCTCATAATTTCCTGTACATAATCAAACAATATATATGTTATATTGTAACTATTTACATAATTAATTAAAGAAACTTTATATGATATACATTTGTTTGGAGTTTTTATCACAAATTTTTTTAATGCGAAATCTTGATTTAATTTTTTTGAGCCAAGAAATTATATTTTTATTATCATTAGATTAAGTACAAGCGAGGTCATCGCAAGTGAGAATTTATAAAATGATAAAATTCAAGGGAGTGGAATCTAAAATAACTAAAATTTTAAAAATCTTGATTTATCTAGTAAAAATGAGTTACCATTAGGCTTGAAGATATTGGTCCATAGCCCGTTAACCCGTTATGGGCAATGGACCTTAGGTTTGTAACAAGCAACGAATCAATATTTACGAGCCCGACGGTGGTCTGTTTTGATTAAAGAATTCAAAATTTTTAAAATTTTGGTTATTTTTCATTATACTCATTCAAATTTGGTTATCTTACACATAACTCAATAAATAAAGAACTAAACAATTAAGAAATGGCGATGAAATTAATATTTACCAGATGAGAAAAGGAGGAGGAACAAGACGGCAAAAGCATGGAGGTTCTTCATGTTAGTTTCTTCTTCGAGTTGGAACTATAATGTACGCAATAGTATTATGCAACTATTAACTATGAGATGCTTTTATAAGTTACAATTTACATAGGAATATTTAGAAAAGGAGTTTTTTTTTTTTTTTTTTTAAATTTCTATATATATTCTACAAATCAACTGCATATATTATTGACATTTCTCTAGCTCAGTATATCTTCAACGATTTTAACTAATTAATTAATCTTAATTATGTAAAGTTTTTATTTTGCTTATTATTATTGTTATTTGATTACTTTTTTACAGGAAAATTCTCCGGATTACCAAAAATAATATAATTTATATTTTTAAATTAAATAATTTTATTAATTAACCCTATGTTTAGTCTAATTAATTAAGATATAATTTGGTATAATAATGGACTATTATTATAATAAAATTATGGAGAGAATTAATTACTCAATAGGAAAGTATTCTTTACTATTTATAATTTGATTGGTACTAATTTATGTTCATCTTAGACGATTTTAATCTCTACCATTTATGTAACAGTAAATCTACATGACAAATCTGTTATTACAATTAATTATTAATTTTTACCCAGTTAAAATATACTCTTAATTATTAATTATAAGTTCTAATCAATAATTATTTATTAATTTATAATTCTTTCACAAGTTTAATTATTGATGACATGTATACTGTTGGTCATAATTTATGTCATATATAGAGGTATGAATGGGTTAGTGGGCCTACTTTTAATGATGTTAAAGGCTAAAACCCAAGCCCAGACCCATGTCCGAGTACTCGACTATATTGTTTAGCGGCATTAAAGTCTTTTCACAATCCCAATCATACATAAGCCAATCAAAAACTTCCAGATAAGCTTCTGTTGTTGTGGATCAGACCCGCGCCCGCCAAAAACCTCTCTGTCTACAACGACCAGCCAACTTCACCATTCATGGCCTTCACTTTATCCTCTGCCACTCCCATTCTCTCTCACAAGCTCTCTTTCAGCTTCTCCTCAGCTCCAAAGCGCAGTTTCTTCTCTGTCCGTTTCACGTGTCCACTCAACAGAAAAAGCGCTACAAGATTTGCCCGCCTCAAGGTTCACTGCAAGTCCACACAAGATGACACAAAGGTTGGTTTTGTGATTCGTCATTGAGTCACTTTTTTCCATAATTTTGGCTTGTGGGATTGGTTCTTTTAGTGTAGTCTAGTTTTACAAGGCTACATTTTTTCTGGCGTGGTCAAATGTTGGCTGATTAAGCTAATTAGGTTGCATTTATTTGCAATATATATATACATATATACAAAGAAATATTTGGCTATTGTTTTCTAGAGCAATGTAATTGTGGTATATTTATAAGCTTCAGCCTGCATATTGTTAACTGAGTTGGTTGCTGTTGTAACAACGGCGGAGTTATTAGATTCTGCAAATAATTTTCATCGCTTAGTGAAGTATAATCTCTAACCTACTTTTTGAATTTAGTATGATTTTTTTTTTCTTGCATAAATTGTTGGTAATTCACACATTCATCAAGATTTATGTTTTAGGACTGAAGTTTGTTTGAAATTGAACCTAAAGCTGCAAGACAATGAATAATGAGCCAACTCGTTAATAAGTTTTCTTACCTTATTATTGTTACTACTTGGTATTCACCTTTCACTGCTTACATACTTGTACCTGCATCTTAACAACATGACTGTAGTATGGTTTCATCTGAAGCTCTTAATAATGGTCATGGCAATAAACTTAACAATGGGATAGCTTATGTATTCCTTTCCATATATAGTGATGGGCCTGCTGGGTGCATTTTGCTTTTAGGATGTATCTTTGTTATAATGGTATGAATCCTTTCTGCATAATCTCTTCCATGACCAAAATCCAGCCAGGAATCTGTTTTGCTTTAGTACCAGAATGTTGTGACTGTAATGCTGTGCCCGTAGCCTGGTAGTGAAACATAAGCATCGTAAGTGTCAATTCTGCCTCTCATGACAAGTAAAGTCTGCAATCTGTTCTTTGATTTTCCTTTTTTCAGTTCTAAGTTTATTCCATAGAGATTAGACCTTCATATATATTGTTGGGCTAGAAGAATATATTTTTGAGGGTATCCCAGTTTCTAAAATGCATTTATGGTCATGCAGGAATTGGAGTGCCAGAACAGTTTCCCCACCAAATTGTGCATATCAACTTTTCAGCATGGGAGGAAGACAGTTAACACTCTGATTGCCGTGATCTTCATTTTTGTCCAAATTTCATCTCCATTATGTATGATTGGCTGGGACTTTTGGTCTGTTTCTCCTGCAAAGGCTGTGCTTTATTCTCCTGATACAAAGGTCCCAAGAACTGGGGAACTTGCTTTAAGAAGGGCTATCCCGGCAAACACGAACATGAAGACAATACAGGTTGATATAAATAAATGCAATTGTTCTTATACTTTCTAACTATTATATTAATCAGATACTATCTTGCTTCTACTTTTAGGCTTCTTTGGAGGATATATCATTCTTGCTAAGGATTCCACAGAGAAAACCTTATGGAACCATGGAGGGCAACGTGAAGAAAGCTCTAAAGGTTTTTATTTATTTATTTATTGCAGATAACGTGTAAAGATGACTAGGAACTTACAATGTAGGAGTGGTAGTGATAAAAAACTTTGCAGCCTAGTGCAATTCAAATGATTCAATTGAAAAGGGATACTATGAATTTTTTTATGTTTCCACTTTAGTTTGGGAGTTTCTCCTGAATTTTCGGGTGTCCTGTGGTTTGACCATTTTGTTGTAGTTGCAAATTACTTTTACCACTTCCAACTTTTTTGTGCTCCTGCAGATGCTTTTTGGTTTAGACCATATTTCTGTTGGTATTCCTTATCAGAAACCAACACATGATTGAAATTTTTTTCTTAAATTTATTTCACTTAAAACCTCATAGTTCCATTTCCTTTATTTTATGTCATATAAGTGTATTTTTTCTTTATTTCAATGAATTTCCTCTATGTTTGCCTCCCTTTTGTACATCTGCTATTAAGATTGGAAGTGCAAATTTTCATCTGTAGTTTTCTTCCTCCTAATTTCAGATAGCAATGGATGAAAAAGACTCTATATTGGCAAGTATCCCGACAGATCTGAGGGAAAAGGGTTCAGTACTGTATGCATCTCTCATTGATGGGAAGGTATAAGACCTTACTCTGAAAGCATATATTGAGCTTTAACTTTAGATGGGAAAGCAACTAGATTCATGTTATTGCCTCTTTTATTTGCCATTAGTCATACACTAACTACTGTCCCAGCGTTTCGCTGACTCTGTAAAAGTTATAATATTTGAACGCCGAAGGTAGAGTGTTACAAGCATTTTAGAGCTCCCCTGTAATAACCTGGATATCCACTTTTTGAGGTCGAAGTCTACTTTGTCATGCCTTAAAGATATTGAGTTGGACTAGTTGTAGCTGCATGGCCAGAAATCAGTATCATATGAACAGAATATAACAATTTCTTATTTCTTTTCTATCCTACTGCATCTCATTTACATGGATTAAGTCTTCCTGGGAATAAGATGTCTTGAAAATTTTATACAATTCGATACAAAATCCTCAATTACATGGTTCATTGCTGAACTTACTGGAATAAAATTACAGTTTTATTTTTTGCAAGGGTGGATTGCAAGCACTCCTAAAATATATTAAGGATCAGGACCCAGATAAAGTATCTGTTGGCCTTGCATCTTCTCTGGATACTGTTGCTGAATTGGAGTTGCTACAGGTAACTGCAGTTGCTCTGTAATACCTGATGATCCTTCTGATGCTTGAGCAGCATATATATTGAACTGTCGCCCTTTCCTTGAATGTAGCCTCTTCATTGATAATATATATATGTTATAACTTTGCCTATAAATTCAGTAACGTAAACTAGAAATTTTTGTTGGACCATATAAGCATCCTAAAATTCTCACATAATATTGGTTACAACAGGCTCCTGGATTGTCCTTTTTGTTGCCTGCGCAATATTTGAAATATCCCAGGTCAGTCTTCTCCATGAATGATTAGTTAATTCATATTATGCAAAGTGATGTAACTTTAACTATTTATTCTGATATTAGGACTACCCTTAGTGTCATGTGATATATTTCCACAACTATAATGATAAATCAAAAATGTAAGTTCATTGCATTTGTCATCTGTTGGTTAAAACATGTCTTTACCATTAAGATGGAAGGGAAGGGTGAGTTGGAGGAAAAAAAAATGTGACTGTGCCCTCCCCTTACTCTTTCTCCTCTTTATAGCAATTTATTCAAGCTTCATTTTCTGAAAAAAAAAAAGTGACCGTGCCCTCCCCTTACTCTTTCTCCTCTTTATAGCAATTTATTCAAGCTTCATTTTCTGAAATTCTCTGTTGGCTTTCTTAGTTGATTGGAAACATTTTTTAGTAGGAAACAATGCCAATATGAACGTTTCAGGCTTGTATTGATTTTAGTTATCTCTTCTTATTAAGCTGGGTGTAGGAGTGACTAATTACAAGAATAAACTTTTATTTCTCTGAGACTTATGGTCCCTACACTGCGTTATAGAATGATATAAAGAGCCAAAAGGCCCAAAACTTGAAACAAAGAAAGTTTAATTCTCATATATTATATGTCAACTAAATATGCATGCATGTCCGATAGTGAAACATTTCTTGGTGTTTTGGAATTGGCTTTCTAATTTTTTTATTAAATTTTCTGGTTTAGTAATTTCCCATGGAAACTGCATTAGTGTGTTTGTTTTAATATTAGACATGTGTGTTTCTTTCTTGTAAAACTTGTTTACTGAGGAGGAAATTTGCTTTTGATATTTGATATCCTCTCTGTATCTGAAAGTTCCATTGTGTCCTGATGTTAGAGTTTGAAATTGTATGTTTAACTGCTCTTTGATAAGATATCAACCTATTTGATTCAAATTTTATAAAAACTATTGTGAATACTTAGGTTTTTGGAAGTAGCAATTGGTGTTCTTTCATTTTGTAGGCTAACAGGGAGAGCAACTGTTGAACTTACCATAGAGAAAGGAGATGGTTCAACATTTTCAGCAGAGGCAGGAGGTGAACCTAGGAAAACTGCCACAATCCAAGTATGCTAAACTGAGTTTATTGAAGTTTTTCTTTTTTAATGAATTTAGTGTTTGTGCATAAGTTTAACAACACCAGAAAGTTTTTTTTGCGCTTTCTGTGTCTTGGTCTATTTCTCTTTCTCAAGTATGCTCATATTTCATCTGTTCTCACATGATAACTCTATTGATTGCTTTAGCGAGCTTGTGGGTTACTCCTGGAATTAACTTTTGCTATAATTTCATTTGGTTGCATCGTAATATTAGGGTCAACACCTTGATTTACTATTTTCTTGTCACACTTTGTGCCTCTTATACCATCAAGATCACCACTTGAGTGGATGGCTCTAACACTATCATCAACCCAATATGTATCTCTCAAATGGAAGTTACACATTTGAATACACTTGTATGTGGATAATTGGATTTTAACTTTATAATAGATTTCAGCTTCTAATCGGTTAATGAATTCAGGTTGTTCTAGATGGATATTCAGCACCACTAACAACAGGGAATTTTGCAAAACTGGTAAGGTAGTTGAACCTCCCTTCAGCCTCACGAAGATTTTTGTACATGCATTATGTAATCTTAATTTATATGCTTCATCCCTTAACTTCTATTTTTGTTTGCCATCGTCAAACGATGCTTCATGATGATGACTATGAGAAGAAATTTACAGTTGCAGTAGTATCTGGTTAGACAAGGAATAAAAATGGTGTTTGATTCTTTAAATACACAAGATAAGATATTCAAAACATTTATATAAATTCCTCAAAGACAGTGAAAGAAATAAAATTTGTTGGAGTCTTTTAATTTGTTGTCTTTCATTCTCTATCAAATGTGAAATGTAATATCTAGTTAGTCAAAATGAAGTTAGTTAAGTTGACTAGGATTTTTGTTTTTAGGACAAAAAATTAATAAGTGGATTTTATGCTGAGAGGTTTCTTCTATAGTAAACTTTTCAATGAACTTTGCAACCCTCCTGTTGATACTTAATGCTTGTGAAATTTGATCATTCTTTTCTTTTCCTTGAATGGAAAGCTTAGAATTCTTAGACTGTACATGCTCTCTTGATAGAGTCGGAAAAGATATTTGACAAATTTTCAGGTGATTGATGGAGCATATGATGGCACAAGACTCAGCTGCACTGACCAAGCCATTTTGACAGGCAACGGTTTTGATAAGAGCAGAAGTAATAGTGTTCCTTTGGAAATAATGCCATCAGGGCAATTTGAGCCCTTGTACAAAACAACCTTAAGTGTGCAGGTAAATGTGTGAATATCATTCATATTCATGTCTAGCATTTGCATAATGATACCTTTTTCGATGAACCATTTGATTTTCGCTTCAAGGACGGGGAATTGCCTGTTCTTCCACTCTCTGTTTATGGAGCTGTTGCTATGGCACATAGTGAGGTCTCTGAGGAGTTCTCAGCACCATATCAGTTCTTCTTCTATTTATATGATAAAAGAAATGTGAGTGATTTGCAACTTTTTTTTTTTTCCAAACCAACATTAGAATCAAGCTGTTGCTACTTGTTAGGCCTTTTGTCTTACTACAGAATGGAAATGGAGAATAGAAATCTAATTCACTACTTGTCTTATAGTTAGCATGTACTATTATTATTATTATTATTTTTTCTTTTTACCTTGTCTACTTGGATTTTGATTATCTATCGGAGTTATGATTTATGTTGCTATATATTTGTTTTGTAGGCTGGCTTAGGAGGATTATCTTTTGATGAAGGGCAATTTTCAGTTTTTGGGTAATATCTTTGACCTTTAATATGTTTATACTGGAGACTATAAGAGATATATATATTGAAGATTGCATTATACTTTTCCTTTTATTTTATTTTGATATACAGATACACTACTCTTGGTAGAGAAATTCTGCCACAGATAAAAACTGGGGATATAATTCGATCTGCAAAGCTAATTGAAGGTCAAGACCGCCTTGTTTTGCCAAATGAGGGTTGATCTCTGGTCTCTTGCCTAACCGGGCTTATCTTCCATTGCTTTCACTTGTATCCCGGATGTTATGTGCTTCTTGATTTTCTTGACGCAAGCTGTATTGTAAGTTTAATATTTATTTATTTTTTCTATTTTATTGTAATTTTAACACTTTTGAGGGTAAAATCATTCTGTGTCGAGATCTTATACACACATAGAGAGTTCAATTTAAAAGCCTGATAGTTTTGGCCCTCCTATGTTTTTGGCATTGCATGTTTACTCTGTAATGAATGTAGGTTTACTACGAAAACATTGAGCTCATGAGCAGGCAGATATGAGTGGAAAATATGGCATTTGCCGAGGGCATTAAAAGAAGGAATATGAAGATTGATGATCTTTTGCTTCAAAAAGAAATTGACAAAAGATTACCTATCATCCATCATAAGTAGTTTTTTAATGTAGAATATTATTCTTAAATTAGAGTTAAGATATATATCAATTAATTTGATTGAAAATGAAACATAAAATATACCATGACTGCATATTATTGAATGATAAAACTAATGTTGAATCTAAAAGAGATAAATTTATTATATATATTAAAATATGTATAAATATAAAACTATGGTATCATTCAACTAACACAAAAGCAGAACAATGACATATACATATAAAAGATACTGCATGTATAATAAATCAAAATAAGTTGATTTTGTTGGATGTTTATACCATTTGTTTTGTTGATTTTTTTTTTTTTTTTTTTTTTTTTTTTTTTTTTTTTTTTTTGTCTTTTGTGATTCTTGGAGAATTACGTAACTGTGAAGTCTAATAATTTAATAATCCTATATAATTTAAGAAATTATTAATAAGTTGTTTTACTTTTGTGTTTTGACATTTTTCATATTTCGCTTCCTTGCATCATTCTGGGTATTATTATTATTGGAGTTCTAAAGATCTAAGCAAGTTCATTAGTCACTAGTTAAGGAAGGCTAGGAAGCTAGAAAATCAGACCGCGCAGGTACATTAACATGATTCTCGAACTTCTAATAAAATTAATATATATATATATATGAAAGTTAAGCTCCCATGTTTGACAAAATGGATTTAGACCGAAGAAATTAAGAATTACATAAATTAAAACATGTGAGGTAGCAACGAGAAGAAAGATATGGGGATCAATAATAATATAATAAAATTAGAGATTTGAATATATAAGAGGGTAGAGTTGTAACAAAAAGTTCTTTTGTAGTAGGATTTTATTTTATTAAAATATGCTCCTAATTATATGAATATTAATTTGTAAATAATTATCTTAAATCGCTTTTACAAGAAGTTTGTTTTATTTTAAAGTGACCACACAAATAAAAGAAAATCCTCCGTTATTTCCAGATACAAACAGAAATATCTAGTCAATGTTTCTACTTCCATTAATCATGGCCATCAATATTTGAATGGTTTGCAAAGTTTGCAGAGGCAGCCACCTCCACATGCTACTAGATTATCTTCTAATTACATGCGCCAACCACTGATATTTCTGAAATGTTGCTTTCTTGCTGTCAGACTTTGTGGGCCAATCAATGGGCCCTCAACCTACAACGTGTGGACTACCTATGGGCTTCAAAATGTCTGTTATAGATTATATGGGACCTACTTTCTTATGATTTGGGGGCATCTCTCTTCCATACAAGAGTTTATGGGCCTATCTCTTTTGATTCAGTCGATGAGTGAGTCAATGACTTTTTTATTTTTTATTTCTTTTTTCAATAATTTGGGTTTAAAATTTTGATAATTGAAACTGGTCTTGAGGTTCTAAAATTAAGACATACACAGAAAATTTATTTAATTTTTAATTTTTTTGTAAGCCAATTAATTAAAATTTTAATTCACATGCAATTGATTATTAAGTCAAATTTTAAATACAAGAACAAGTGAAGTTATTTAGTTTAAAAAAAATCACTTGAAAATGCCGTTTATAATGTTAACTTTGCATTAATGACATGATATTTATTAATTAAGATTAAAATGTATAGTATTATTTATTTTCGAGAAAAAATGTCTCAAAAAATAATAATAAACTTTTTCTATGATTCATTTGTAATGCTGCTAAAACAAAACGGCGTAGTTTCGCTGCCCAAAGAGTCAATTCGAATTTTAGAATATTAAGAAATCTAATAACAGTCGACGCTGGATTCTTCTGTGGACTGCATTTCCCATTGCGAATGATCACCGAACACCACACAGAAAAAAATCCCCTGCATCCAAATTTAAAGATCTAACGTACAACCAGGTAATCGAAACTAACTCAATGTCAAACTCTCAAATCGAACACGTCATCTCAACCATCAATCCTGGGAGTGAGCATAACAGTGTTTGCTTCTAATACATCACAAGACACTAAATCAGCCTCCCAAACAACCAGGCATATAAACTGATTTCTATCACATTTCCACCTCGGAGAAACTGGATCAGTTTAGTTTAAGCTTAAATTTTTGAGTCAACTCGGTGAACTGAATTCAGTTCCTCCCTAACTCAGCCATGGCTTCTCTATCCCCGCAAACTTTCTTCTCTCTCTCAAACCCAAAAAAACCCAATTCGAAACCAGTATCAACTCACAATATCCTCCCCTCGAAACTTTTCCAGAGCCCCATTTTCTCGAGAAACAAACAGAGAAAGCACAGCAACAACTGGGTGTTGTACTCGATGATGCAAGAGGAGCTTGACGTGATCCCAGTACGGAGCCAGGACTCTACGGACATGCAAGAGGGTGTTGTGTTGGGGCGAGAGGACGGCGAGTTGGCGAGTCAGGGGAGTCAGCTTGGTGGGTTTGGTGATGGATCGTTGTCGCTTGATGGGTTCTCTTCTGCTTCTTCATCTTCGTCTTCTATTGGAGACGGAGAAAGAAGAGAGAGTGAAGAAATGGAGAAGTTGATTCATAGAACTATCAATGCTACTATAGCTCTTGCTGCTGGAACTTTTGCCATCACCAAGTTGCTCACTATTGATCAAGATTACTGGCAGGTAAGTTTCTATACTCTACATAACAACATAACGTATTCAATGTTCTGAATTCTGTCAAGATGAACTATTGGAATTCGACTAGTTTATTATCTTCTTTTGCTTGTAACTGTAAAAGAGGAATTTTTTTTTTTAAATCTTATTTGATGACATAGTTTTGTGAGATATAAAGACTGGAAAGATTTGTCAATGTTGTGTTATGTATAGCAAGATAAGGTCTGTATTTGATGATCTACTCTATGGTGGGATGTTAGAAATGCTGTGGTGAACTATGTTTTTATCATCTCTGTTGGTCATCCATAAGTGGGGAGAGAGATATGATACTTTTGATTTTATTTTATTTTTAATTTTTTATAGCAATATGATGCTTTTGATTTTATTTTATTCTTAATTTTTATAGCAGAATGAATGAAATGGAGGATTGATTTTAAAAGGGGTTTTATGAGTGACTTTTACTTGTCAGATAGTTTGGAAGGGAAACGTGATTTCATATTTTAGCAAAACTTTTCACGAAGCATCTGTATTACTCCTTATTTTTAGGAGGGACAAGTAAAGAAGCAGCAGATCTAGAGTAAGAACAGCTGGAACAAGTTTCTTTAGATGTATGTAATGCAAAAATGAAACTGTAAATTACAGGTAAATCAAGGCAAATGCATCATTGGTTGTACCAGAAGTTGGCTAGGAGAGAAATGGTTTGATATATTGATTGTGTGAAACAGAAAGTGATAAATTCACCAATTTTGTGCTGTTATACAAGTTGATGGCCTTATTCTGGTGAGGAAAAGGCTATCGAAAAATGAGGTTCAGTTAGTGAAATGCATTTGCAGACTGTTATGGCTTGCAGAGGGTTTAGTGAAGTGATTGTTTAGTCCTCTCCCCCCAAACTAGTTCATGATTGCTTGTTGCAAAGTTTCACCACAAGTTGTGATTGGTTATGTGGGAAACTCAATTAATTAATTTAATTTTGTTTTTCCCATGTATTTAAACTTCGACGATAGTCTCTAACTGATTTTAGCTTTCTGTTTCCATTACGTATCAGAATATGGATAGCTGTTCCTCTATTTTTCTTATTGCTTGTGGGCTACAAAATATCAGTTTAATCAATTTGATCTGTTAAAACTCATTCTTGCCTTTCTTTTAGGGTTGGACCATCTATGAAATAGTAAGATATGCACCACAACACAACTGGACCGCTTATGAGGAAGCTCTGAAGTCAAACCCAGTTCTAGCCAAGATGGTGATCAGTGGAGTAGTTTATTCTATAGGGGATTGGATTGCACAGGTTAGTGCTTGTGTGAAATAGAAATGTCAAAAACTTGTTTACAGTTGATTTTTCACTTCATAGTTTGTTTTATTTATGTCCTGTAATTTGCAGTGCTATGAAGGAAAGCCTCTACTTGAGTTTGACCGAACACGAATATTTAGATCTGGCCTTGTCGGTTTCACCCTACATGGTTCCCTTTCTCATTATTATTACCAGTTCTGTGAGGTAATCGTTTTTCTTTGATTGCATATTTATTGGTTTAGTCTCACCAATAACTTATCTATGTAGTTTACCAACTGGTTCTTGTTTTTCAGGAGCTTTTTCCTTTCCAAGACTGGTGGGTGGTTCCTGCCAAAGTAGTCTTTGACCAAACGGCATGGGCAGCACTTTGGAACAGTATCTATTTTACAGTTTTGGGATTCTTGCGTCTTGAATCTCCGCTCAACATTTTTAGTGAGTTGAAGGCAACATTCTGGCCCATGCTGACGGTAGGAGAACTTTCTGCCTTTTTAACTGTACTTTTCCCTTATTCTCTAAATATTGAGAGCCAAATCTTTGAGCTTAACTAACTGTCGTTCTTTAGATTTCATGCCGATGGAGTTGGGATAGTCTCAGTATCCAAACTTGGAAAATTGAAAGACAAACATATTTCTTTACTTTTCAGTATTTTCTATTTTTGATAATTCAAATGATTTTCACCTTTTGAACTGAATTTTGTCAATCATAAACTACTTGTGGATGCATGATCTATAATTATCCCTCCATGTACCCATCTATTGTATTGTAAAAGAAGGTTTCAAACTTGATTGGAGATTTTTTATAGAATTTGAAACTTATTTTTGTAGTTTTAGAATTTTTTTTTTCTTATAATGTTTGCCTGAGAATTGAAGGAGAAATCCTGCAGGTGGTTCAATCCATTTATTTATTTTATTTGAAGCTGGAAGCCATTGTTGACCTTGATGACGTCACATTCTTTTAGTTCTAGAGAAATTTTGCACTTTTTCTATAGTCCTAGTAATATTCTCTCATTCATGAATTATATTTTGCCTTGCATCTGAGTCTATTCTTTTATGTGGTTTGTTGCATACAGGCTGGGTGGAAACTTTGGCCGTTTGCTCATCTTGTTACCTATGGCCTGATCCCAGTAGAACAAAGGCTTCTTTGGGTGGACTGTGTAGAACTCATTTGGGTGACAATACTCTCAACGTAAGTATCTAGCATGGTTTATGCTGAGTATTTCTCAACATTGATGTACTTGATTATTTTTGACAAATTTTTCTCCAAGAAGATGTAGCTACAAGAAAACAAAGCTAGCTGCATAACTAAATCCATTAGATTTTTCAAATTTAGTCAATCTTATGCCTATTGCTCTTAAACAACACATCTGATATGCTTGGTATTTTGCTGTTCGTTGCCTATTTGATTTGTATTCATGTATAGTCTGGAAGAATCCAAGTCTTTGTCATGCAGCGGTTAAGTTGTCTATCATCCTCACTCTTTTTTCTGGAACTTTTTGGTTTAAAAAAAAGAAGATAAAGATGCATGTTAGCATCCATTTAAGTGGTCCTCAAATTTTACTGCTGATACTTCTAAAGATTTTTAATAATTCTCAATTTTTATGCTTAGGGTTTATGTGATGTAGATTCTGTGGATAGAATTTGGAGTATAAGGTCTTTGTATGGTGAGCAAACCAGCTATTGTCCTCATTCTCTTTTGTCCTTTTGCTTTGTGTTATGGAAACGCACTCCACCATCTTGTTCAATGCCAACTAGTCTGTCCGATCAACATTGTTTGTCAGAAAAATTTGTGATGCTGAAGAGTAACATATAAAAAGACAGCTCGGACCATCCTGTCATTTGGAATTTTTCTGAGACAGGTGGCTGAAGTTTTGATTTCATTGTATCATTTCCACTCTGTTTGGTTTGTTTCTTCACCTTGTCTCCTCTTCTTTTGGTTCCCCTGTTCTTCTTACATTCCGATCAATTTTTATATCAGGAGGCTGGGTAGCTAACAGGTTCAGTAATCTTGGTATGGACTTGGGAACTTTCTCATTTTCTGCATGTGCACCATGTGGAGGCCTAATGTCTCATATATATATTAGCCCAAAATTTCAGAACTTTGTTGCTTTGACATTCATAGTTCGATTCATTCTACCTCGGACTTTAACAGTTTTTTCTTGTTTATAGTTATTCAAATGAGAAATCAGAAGCAAGGATCTCTGAGGCACCAACAGAAGCTGCAACCAGTTCTCAGTCAATAGCTCCTCCTAAGGTATTCGAAGTAATCCCTTTTACCAGTATCTTTGTGGACCTCAATTCACATGTCTTATCTCCTCTTTTTTTCCCTTAACAGGAGTAAATTAAGTGTAAACAATTAGAAGCGGAGAATGGGAAAAAAAAATTGCTGCTCGATTCAGTAACAGTTGAGCGAAAATTTCACATCCGGATGTTCATGATATGATGCGAGATACAGCAATGAGGATTTTGAGTCGCAGGGCGGATTGTCGTATATACTAATACTATGCACATATTGGCCACTTGCATTTTTATGTATGTATGAATGAGAAAATTTATATTTTTGGGATAATGTAACCACCAACTGTAAAGAACATGACATTCTAGTGCTAAAATTTTTCAATAGATATGAAAATTTCTCATTCGAATTATCGGGGAGTAATGAGATTTAGTCATGTAGGTTTCCTTTGTCACAAGAAACTTCAAATTTTCATTGCAGATGGTTGAAGTAGCCGTCCCATAAGTGGCGCATCATTAATTAACAAGTGGCCAGTCAAATTTATTGTTTTGACGAATTTGATGCAATTACTTTGATGGGTAGAAACTACTATATCCGAAGAATATAAACAACTGATCTAGAGGGACAATCGTTTGTTTGAGAGGTTGCTAGTGTGCTCCAAATGAACTAAACTTTAGCTTCATTTTCGAGCTTAAATAAAGTTGGGACTCGTATACAAGCCAAATTAAACCAACTTTCGCCGTTGGTGTAACCTTGGTATGTTTACAGCTCTTAAGGTAGCAGTTGATCGTCTAAATAAGATTCATGACCTCGATTAAGCAGTTTTTAATTTCCCACTTGTCAAATTCATAATTGAGTTAGGGTCACCATTTGTAACATTGGCGTTGTCAAGTAAACAACGTAATGATGGCTTGGATGATGGGGCACATGGTTGCTTAAGAACTGTGAGATCCTTGTTTCGTTCGTTCTTAGTGCTTAGTGCATGTGAAATTATGACCCATTTGCACAAGTACATCCACTTGTAATATCTAATAGAAAGCTAAGGCATTTAAGCTTAAATGGTTCTGCAACCGTCTTTTTAACATTTCAGATGCAATTGCACTGATTACTATTCTCCCTATAGCCTTTCTGTTTCTATATTTCCCTGCTTATCCCTGTTTTTCATGGGGATAACCTACTACAATATTCCTAGCTAAAAGAATGATAGATTGTGAGAAAAGAATGGACATATTTCCTGAAATGCTTTTGTTGTATGCCACTAACTGGGTTATGGTTCTGGTACAATGTGAAGTAGAGTCCTAGAAGATAAGAGAAGCTGGGGACACATATAAAGGACAGGGTGGCCCTGGCGCCTTTAATCTGGGCAAGTATGGTTTATCTAACCCCAAAATAATTCACTAGATATGTAAAGTAACTAGGTTCGAGTTTAAGAACTCACAACGGGCCAGTTTGGTAAGCATAATAAAGCACCACAGCTTTGTCTCCTACAATTGTTCATAAGCTTCTTTTAAAGGTAATTCCAGTCAAGGTTATGCACTAAAATATCTAAATGGTAATATATATTTAACCCATTTAATTTTCTTTTTCTGATCTCTAATATACTGAGTAATAGTCACTGGAAGATTAACCTGGGTTCTGATTAATCAAAATTTTGAAACCGAAATGGGCAGAACAGAACAGAGTCAAGATCATAATATATAACTAAAATTCAATCTCATATCGACAACACAAAACTCAATATACAAATGGACCAAAATTTTTGAAGCAAAACAAATTGAGTGATCTATTTACTTTACATACTCTGATGAGAGAACAACTTAAGCCATTGACATGTTAGAGAGCCTGCTAGGAGTTGGCCGGAAATTCCACCACCTAAGACTCAACCTACGTTTTGCTGGCGTCAATGCTCTCCTTATAACCTCTTTGTTTCCATACATTGATTTCTCTCTCGGCACCAAGTATCCATGGCGACTGCACCTGGTGGCACCGGGATGGTTTGAGCATGTGCAGGCAGATCGTGGCCTAGGAGATGCAGCTGCACAAGTACTACTTCTACGACTCCGAGACTCTCCTTCCAGGGAAAAAGATGATCTTGCATGGAGCTGCAGCCTCGCTCTGGGTTGTCT
Organism: Bursera cuneata; assembly: GCA_026212285.1. Lineage (NCBI taxonomy): Eukaryota > Viridiplantae > Streptophyta > Magnoliopsida > Sapindales > Burseraceae > Bursera > Bursera cuneata. Next base: position 16,205 of record JANLJB010030890.1, on the reverse strand, counting down.
TTGAGGGATGCTTTGCATTTTCTGGAGGTAAACGAAAGGTTCAGTCGTCTGTGAGATGAAATGGTCATGCATGCTTTTGTTTTTTGGTAGAAATAGAATTATATAGGCGTGTACCCCTGGCTTTGTTTTTTGTACAACCTCTCACAATTCCAAAATGTTGGCTTGGGAGACTTTGACTTGGACTTGGCTTTTGTTAACTTGGTTTATACTGGTATGAATAATGAACCTGAGTGGGATCTTCGTGGATTACAGCCAAAGCCCACGAAATTTGACTTGCAGTCGTTGGTGATAACATTCTCCTAGTGTTCACTTTTTGCTTGAAACCATGCATTAAAAAGCAGTAATTTTTAACTACGACTTCAACAAGAGGATTATTGTTAATTTTGACCCTTAAGTGTCATTAATTACAAGTAAGAAAATTGTTTATGACCATTTCACCAAAATAGCTAGCTTTGAAAAAGTTGTGAATTGATTAGATGAAATAGTAAATTGTGTTTTGTGTGTTTAACGTTTATTATACGTGGTTTTAAAAAGAGCAGATCTTTTAAAGCAAAAATCGTGAAACACATTTGATACCAGTACTGATATCAATACGCAAACAGTTTTGTATCTTTTCTAAACCTACTTTGTAAAACAGTTACATTTGATTTTAAAAATATATTCATGAAAATCATGAGTTGCAAATTGGGGACTAACTAGGAGATCTGATGAGTCTACACTTTGTACGAGATGTCAACAAGGCCTCAAAACATGACACTCATTGTCGCTCGTTGGTTCAGTAATATTTTATATCACCATGGCTAGATTCAACTTAATCTAGACTTGATCGATCTGGTTACAACTTACTTTAGTATTGACATATTTTATATCACCATGGCTATCAAATTGTTGGCACATACAAATTCCAGCAACAAAACCCACCTCACTGCCAACTCGCTGCAGCTGTAAGTCTTCAATATGAAATTCTCAATTGCAGTGTAGTTGTAGCGTGGTGCAGAGATATGGTTTGGTCTGCTTAATCTTTACGCATAAATAATTGAGAAGCCATGAGCATGATCATAACATGGGCTATATGCAATCTGGGCTTCGTTAATCTATCATTCTCAATGATCCAGACGACTTTCATGCCTGGAACAGCTCAGGAGTCATCTGTCAATTCGTGGGTCACTCAAAAAATTAGGTATTAAATGCTTCATGACTGCTTTCCAGGTCAATAATGGGCCTAGTGAACATTAGTTGGCTGGGCACAGCTTCAACTATGGCATCTCATTTATTCGGGATTTATGGAAAATAGCGAAACCTAAGGGGTCTATGACAAATAACAACTTCTTAAACTTACATAATTTCTCTAACCAACGTCAACTGACTTAACTAGAATGCCCCTAAACCATCCAAGCCAATCTTTTCTCTCAAAGCACTTAAGCAAGTTTGAATGAACAAGAAACTAAAGAATGTTGTTGTTTGTGAGTATGCGTTGGTGATTTGTGATTTTGAATAATTGTTTTATGGGTTTTGAGGAATGATGTGCTTTGAATGTTAGATTTGATGAATGACGGATTTTGAATGTGTTTATAATGAATAACTTAGTTTGAAATTTAAGTTTGATGTATCTTGATTTGTTGTTTTTAGTCTACAAATAGATGAATAGGGTGGTTAATTGTTGTTTGTGAAACATTTTTTAGATGATTAGACTCGATTTTTAAGCTTGAATTTTTGTGAAAATGTTGTTAAAAAATAGAGAGACTGTTAGAGAATACGAAGACCGTTGGATAATGACGGGCCAATGATTCTTGCTTATTAGTTAGGAGCAGGCTAACGGGCAAGAACCGTTGGCCTGTAATCGTCTAACCAATAGAACTGTTGGTCTATCACAAGTTGATAGCACGATTTTACAAAATAGAATTTAAACTCGATTTTGTAACAAACTCATTTTAACCCTTATTTTTTGGTTAAATCCGACTAAAATAATCATCCTCCATGACTTTCAACAAATTCTCAATTTAAATTTAATTTTGATTGATAGTGAAGGTGTATGTAGTAAATGAAAGAGAGTAAGATCATGAAGATGAGAAGGTTGAAGGAGAGTGGCTTAATGAAGGCAGGGTATTTTGGTTCAAGAGGTGAAGTTGGTTAGTGAAATCAAAGAAACTATAAGATATTATTATTTTTCATTAGAACCCCTCCCATTTGGCTATTTCCATAAATCCCCATTTAGTCAAGAAAATGAAAACCCCGTTTCAGACCTTCTTTTCCAACATAATAATCAATCATCTTTTAGCAGATAGAGGCCCTTGACGATGTTGGTTTATTCAGATAAGTGTCCCACATATATGATATGTAGATCGATGACCATAATCTCTTCCTCTCCTGATCAAGAACAGTTCAAGATTTATGTTCCATAACAAAAAATTGGAAGGAGCGTGAACTTGGTGATCATAAATATCGAAAAGGGTTTTATTAACATATGGGATCTTAATATTGATTAAAATTCATTTTAGTGTATTATTGTTGTTAGCATCGATAGAAGTATAGAGGTCTGGGTACCTAAGTGAGCATGTGAATACAGATAGATATATGTGATAATGGAAGCATAAATTTTGGAAGAGAATTCTAGGGGCCATGTGAAAAGCATCCTCCACAAAAAGGGATTAGGATAATATCGCATTTCATCATTCAATCTGTATTCCAAAATTAAGCACAAAGGATACGGAATTTTGTAAAGTTGTTTTGTACACTTTCCCTGGAAAGGAATGTGATTAAAGAGTTTTTAATTTGTGTGGTTTAAGATAATGATTCCTTTAGATGATAGTGAAATGGTCCCGTAGTCAGCAAAGAGAAAGCCATTTGTGAGGTAGCCGCTTGTTGTCAATTTTATGTGACGTTAGGTTATGGAATATACTCACCTAGCTATACATTTCTTTTCAATCAATGAAAGAAAATGACACCCAAACTCAAATACCTGGCAGATTTTGGGGATAAAACCAAGATTTATTTGTGTTGATTTAATCAAGATTATCAAGGTTGGTGTGTTTGTTGTACAATGGTTAAAGCAAAATCAACTTTCAGTTCATACCCCATAAGTGCTTACTCTAGAAGCATATACAATAACATTCTATTCTCTTCAACCCAGCTCCTACCAATAGCTTACCTTAGAAAAGCTTTTGATGAAGAAATCCTGTTAAGGACTAGAATCGTAGCATCTTTGGTTATCTTTCATGACAGAGATGTTCTTTTAGTATTGGTTACTTACTATTTTGAATTTTATTTTTTTCATTAATTTCTCTTTTATCTCAATTTTGAAGCCTTAATCTCTAAGTCATGATCATATCAACTTTTCATTAATTATCGTTTTGCAAGTGATTTGGTCATTCAACCACGGAGATTGAAATACAATAAAACTGTTTTCTAAAACAGTGAAACATAATCGTTTGTATAATACTTTAAAAAATTTATGATTAAAGGTCTGAACAATTGAGCTATCACATGTGTATTAGAGTAGTTACTCGAGGTGGACTTTTACACCCAGTTTTGTTTTAGGTATATTTACGATAATCATAATATAATTGAAGATAATTTACTGATTAATAAGTGACACTCATTTTGACAATAATGAAAAGATGTCATAAATAGTAGTACATTAGTAATGGCCCCAATTTTGTCCATTTTAGTGAATGCGATTCCGCTCTATTCCAAGTTTCCAACCAATTTTCTGAAAGGTCGTTTCCATCTATATTAGTGGTACATCATCTATTAATCTCACATAAGTCAAATATGCATATGTGAAAAAAATCATCAATTTTTTGAAACAAAAACATCAAACAGAAAACAAATTTCAATATCATCTTCAGGTTTGCTAATACAGTAAATTTTATTATGAACATGGATCTTCCAAACCATTTCTTCTCGTTTTCTCTTTAAACTAGCTCTCGGGGATTTCTATGAGACATTTTTTTTTTTAATTTAGTAATAAAGTTTGGTTTTTATTTGTTGATTCCAAGAAATTTGCCTCCCAAATCCAAGCTAGCAAATAGATTCTGATTTATATATTTGAATATTTTTTTCTGTGGTTTGTTTTTTCCTTTTGTAACCCTTAATTAATGAAATGATCTCTTACAGCATCAAGAGTTTAAGGTTTATGCAGTGACCTAATTAAAAAGGATTTGAGTGACGAAAACAGTAACTTGCAATTGAATGAACGATCAGGATGAACAGACATGATAGGCAAACCACATATGAGTCATTTATATCATTCTTAAAATGTGTAGCAGTAATAAAAAGTTCTACAACAGAGATCATTTTCTATACAAAGTTTCTTGATTTGTATATCCTAAAGCAATAACATATATAATTCATCAGTTTTATTTTTCTACAACAAGACCACTTCATCATTTTGTTTTAATCTCTGCACAACCAGCAAATATAAGTGTATCAACTCGTAACTACACAGTAGATTTATCTAAATTCATACATGGCCTCACCTGATAGTACTGCTGCTACCTTGTTACAGTCAAGGAAACTCGAGGCTAGCTATGATTGATCGAATCAGTCTCTAATCACTTCCCTAAGAACCAAAATCTCCAAACAATCCATGGTTGCACAGCTAATCATCACCATTAATGTATCAACACGTATATGCATTCATAACTCATCAGGCTGGAGCTTTCGGTCTATCTGAAAAATCTTTGTTCTTTTTATCTGTTTTGTTCACTCAGCTATAAATAATAAGTATATATATCATATCAACATCTTAAAATGGAACTTAGACTAGTACCAGTTCATTCCCGGAAGCTGATATGGTGGCCGAAAAATCCCATCTCCCAGAGAGCCCAACATTACTTGTTGGTGCAATGAAGGCGTCTGAGGAAGCTGGCTAAGCAGACTGGCAATTGAACCATTTCCATCGGTTCTCTCAATGCTTTCTTCATTACTTTCTACATGAAATCTCTTGCTCAATGAAGAGCCTGGGGTGTCCTCATCGGTCCAATTTACTGATGGGAGTGTCCTTTTGAGAGAATTATCAACAGGCAGCTGCGGCTTTGAGCTAGAAGCGGCCAATTGTGAAATGGATACATTGGTAATACCATCATGGTTTATTATACCTTCAAACAAATTCGGTTCGTTATCTAGCAGCGCTCCGTAGCTTGTGCCCTTCGTTGGAAGATGCAGCTTCGGGGTGTGGTGGCTACCAACCATCATGGATGGTGGTATGTGTCCAATCATGTCATCCATGGAATCATCCTTATCATGATCTATCGGCCTATTCGTGTTGTTTTTCTTGTATATTCGACACAACACCCAATCATCAAGCTACGAAGCAAGCCAAAAACGCCATCATTAGTCCTAATAAATATGCTTAGGAATAATAATAATAAATAAAAAAAGGTTAAAAGTGATTACTTAATCAGTAATCATTAATATTCTTACCCTTAACGAGTTCTTCCTGTTGCCCAAATCGCACCCAGGAGGCTTGTTATTGACTTTGTTCTCCGCAAGCCTGTACTCATGCATGATCCAATTGGTTTTGATTCCTTTTGGAGGTTTGCCTCCGTAGAAAACAAGCGCCTTCTTTACACCAACCTTTTGATGATTACCACATGAGGATAGCACAGGCTTATCTGTCCCAGTAGCCTTCCAATATCCTGAAGTTGCCGCCCTGTTTGGCCTCGCCCCGTTCGGGTACTTCCTGTCCCGAGGACTAAAAAAGTACCATTCTTGCTCACCAAACGTCGCCTTAGCTGAAGACCATGAACCACCCAAGATCAATTGATAATATTATTTGTTATATGTAATATGTAACTCGTACTGTGCTTTTAAGAGTAATGATTCAATTCATACCTGGCAGCTCCCATGGATCAAACTTGTACAAGTCAACTTCTGCAATAATTGCAACAGGAAGAGGAGCCGAGCTTGCCTTCTTCTTGAGATAGTGAACCACGAGCTCTTCATCAGTGGGGTGGAACCGGAACCCTGGAGGAAGGTTAGGGTGTGGCGAGCCAGTTGATGAGTCGGTACTCTCCATCGGTGCAACCCTTATAGCAAGAGTTGAAATTTGAGAACTTTTTTGGGTTTAGAATTTTAGAATTTATCAGAGAATTTCATACCAGAATCTTGAAAGTTATTCTCAAATGTTGCATAGAGAAGCCATGGCCATTCTTTTAAAAGAGAACAAAACAACAATAAAGGCTGCGATAGGTGGGCAAGAATTAAATATGATGACCTTACATAAAACTCTAATTCACTCTCCAATCACATCCTTCCATGTAGTAGAATCGGAGGGGTAATTAGTCATTAGACATGTTGTATCGGAGGGTAAAAGCATGCAAAGGTTGACAATCTCATGCAGTGTTTAGTAAAAGAATACGAGTGAAATAGAGGTGATGGGTTCCTGAAGATGACGAAAGTAGAATTTTGGCCGTTGATGGGTCGACACGTGGATTAGGGAAAGGAACGAGGGGGCGACACGTAAGGTTGGGACCATGGGTGGGGACCACAAAGCATACAAGTTACAAAAAGATAATATTAGGGGGATAAGTGTGTGGGAACCAGCTTACGCTTCAGATGTCATGCTTTTGTTATGCAAATCCCACCCATCCAAAAAGACGTATTTGGGAGACTAGACACCTTAACTTAGTGCTCATGTTCCCTTGCTCTCCTTCTCATCCGTATTATGTTCTGTTTATCTTAATTTAAATATCATAGCATGAGAATAATTGATACTAATTTGTGTTCAACATTGAAAATTTAGATGCTAGAATCCGTTTCAACAGATCGATCATTTAACACTTTAACATGCATAATTATTTTGTTTTAGAGATTTGGATACGTACCTAGTAAGAAAATGGAAGGCAAGGTTAAAAGTGAATAGGAAATAATGCTGGGTTGTTGGGTGAGCTGTAGAGCTAGCAAGGGCTCAAGTAGTTGCTCTGCTCTTTTGACCATCATCAAGTGTAGTGGTAGTGATGATCGTGGGGGGTAGCACGGACAAAATTTAATGAAAGAACTGTTTGGAGGTGGCGAAAACATTTTGATGGAGAGAGAACTATGCGGGGTGGGGTCTGTTGCTTCTTCCATCTTCGACCAAAGGGTCCCCAATCCCCATCCACTGTCACTTGTCCTAAGTGCATTCCTTATCATCAGAAACCCTCCATGCCCCACTTACCCTTCTATCATTTTTATCTTTTTCAATTAATACCTTCATTTTACTCACCTAATCCTTCATTATATTCTAGTTCTTTTTTAATTAATCACAACAATTAGATTAGATTGAAAACTCCTAAAACTGAATCAACAAATGGGCCCTTGTGCTGTATCACACCTTCACCTTTTTTTTATGTGCCCTTTTCAGTGTTGAGGTCCACATAATAAGACTTCTTCTTTTCATCTGTTAGCTTCTCTCCTTTCAATGATTATAAATGAGAATAATAAGTATGATCGTGATCATCATCAGTACACCGCTCCAGTATTGATTATTACATCTTTGGACTACCGAGTGTCTTTAAGAATATTTGTGATTTGAACTAATACATATGAACATTTAATAATCCTGATAAGTTATAATCTATGAGCATTAATTGTTATTCAGAAAACAAGCAAATCTCAACCATTTATTAGATTAATAGTGGCTATAGTCATAGAGATATATGATGCCATTCAAATATCAGGCTAGTTCAATCGGACAAAACAAGAATCTAAATTTGTGGGATGAATGCATATTGCATAGGCATCCATGGACGTTAATTTGAGAGACACGGAAGTAATTAGCTAATTTTAATGTGGTAAGTACCAATCCACTGATGATGAGACACAAGAAAGTTTATGCTTCATATATATATTCTTCAGAAAAATAGAGAAGATATACTATCCTCATCAGCTTTAATTTCATTTGTGTCATTGCTTGGGCTTGCTAGGCATAACATGATATTTTATTTGAGAAATCAAGCCAAAAATTGAAAAGTCAAACTGGAAACCTAAATATGTTAACTAGTTGGGTTCTTTTCTTATTTCTCTGGAGTATATTTGATATGCCACACTGTATCATACTAGAAATCAGAAGTATATATGAAAAGGATCGTCACATGTTGCAATATGACTTTGTTTACTAAAATCCAAAGATGTAGCTTGCGACGCATGGACCAACCTATTTGTAGTTTGCTGAAGCATAATGGATCGCCACAGGTGGAAGTATATCCCCGCAGCAGCAATATCTATGCCATAGTGTCCCTATTTTTATCACAAAAAAAAAAAAAAAAAAAAAAAAAAAATCTGTATATAGGCGTGTCAAACGGGANTAAAAAAAAAAAAAAAAAAAAAAAAAAAAAAAAATCTGTATATAGGCGTGTCAATCGGGAGCTGCAACATGGCTCTAAGACTCCATTGTCGCAGCCTGGCGATCGAGGCCCCATATAAGATCTCTACTCTCTTTTCTAAATCATCTTATTTGTTCCTTTGATTTTGTGGATCCCACGTTACGATCAATCAATCTTTGTATATATATGAATGAGATAATCATAGCTGGATCTTCGTATATTATCTTGATTTGAGACCTAATCATATCTAAGCGAAAATATTAATTATTTACAAGTTGATTCCTTTTTTTTCTTAAATATAAATAAATCAATCTCCATCGCACTTAAAAACTCTTTCTTAATTTAATTGAAATAATTTACGTAGAATAATATAAGTCAAACTTGAATGGCCACGGAAAAATGTCAAAGCATTTTGAGACTTAATGTATCACTAATCTCATACTTATGAATCATTTATCATTGATTAAGTCATATGTTTGTGTTTAATTCAAAAGTTGAATATGCCTACAATGATTACCAAAAATTAACTCAGTCAAAGACTGATGATATTTTCCTAGGAGAGAATAGGTGTTCTTCTCATTGTATTTTTCTTTTTCTTAAATTTTGGAGCTTTAAGAACATGGGTGGTCGTTCCTGCTAAGTGCCCATGACACCATGTGAGTTGCGTAAACCTTGAGTTAATGGCTACAAATGAATTGAAGTTACCAAATTATGTTATCAGTCAACTTCTCTCTACCAGGGCAAACCTAACATGCCCTTTATCTTTTCTTTGTTTGGAAAGCTAGCCTTTATGACTTATGCATGTGGGCACACTTTCCTTGTTTCATTCCCCTCCATGATCTTCTTCTATGCTCAAAACATGATATGCCTTTTTTCACCAATGCCGCCTCTGCATAAAAAGCTTAAACAAAAGCAAGCCAACCCTTTTGCTCTTCTTAGAATATCAATGTGAAAGCATTTTGGTTGCATCTATATTGCTATGAAATTATTTCTCGGTTACTATTACTCACTATTTAGTAAGAAACAAGAATTAAGCAGCTTGGGTTGGCACAATAGATTAAACTACAAAATTAGTTGTCAATGTGTATACGATCAATTATACCATTATCTATATCGGAAATTTTTCTCAATTCTAAATAAGTTACTAAAAATTCATATTTTCACTCACAAATGTACTCAGATATATCTTATGAAGAAATTGAATATTAGTTCACATCAAGCAATTAGGTTTGTATTTTAGAGCATGGAACCAAAACAGCTTATACATTTGGGTAGATTTTATTGTTGTGATTGAAGATTGTTTTCTTAATTTTCTAGTTTCTTGGACGTAGTTATCTTTCCCTAACTTCTGATGATAAATTCTCTTCTATACAAATACATCTTTGAAATTTCTCATTACTAATTAGGGATTTTCACACATTATCTTTCCATATTTGAATGCATATCATTTTCCATTTAATATTTTTTGKCTTAATCAACCYTACTTTCTCTTCTATAAATATCTTCCTTYTCCACAGMCATTTCCTTGCCTAAGAGGTTTACAAGATAAGCCCCTGCATCACGCCACAATAAAAAGCCTAATTCAATCCTCCTCCAACGGAATTGGGCAAGTCTCAATTGCATGACTCTTTCACATGTGATCGAAACTTCTCTAGGCAGTTGGCACCCATCATTATCTTCATATGTTTGACGTAACCATCCATCAGTTGGTATAGTAATATACCAAAGTGATCATTCATCTGTAACCCAAATTAGTTCATCTGTCACAACTCGATCGATCGAACCCAGCCAAGTTCGAAAAGAAAAAAAAAACCTTAGCCTTGTTACTAGAATTCCTCATTATCATCTCTGATCTTGCTTTTATAGCCATCATTATCACATAAATCAAAAGATGAGTCCATTAAGGTTGCGTTTCTTAGCTGACAACATAGAAAAGATAATACCGGCGAGAAGAGAAGGTCCAGCTCAAAGCCAATATATATTCTATGCATCCCCAAAACAATTGACTAGCCTCAATGACACAACGAGCTTTCGATACACTTTTGCAAAATTTAATTAATTGATGATTTGGCGTCACGAAATATTGTATCCACGTGGACATGGATGTCACTCATTTGCACAAGTTGTCGATGTGGGATTTGTCTTTATAGATTGCTTGCAACACAAACTCAAGTTATATATTAATTTTTGATTGCTAAAGCATATAAATGGTCAAAGATCGGTATATAGTTGATGCTGATCCAGGATGGCGAAAACCCTAGACGAGGATTCTTCAGATATTGATCATATGTTAATTACATTGAAAAGTATAGATGGGATTTTACGCACGTTGGTCATAAGATATAAAGCTACAAATTGATTCTTACACGCTTCAAATGTATGATCGATATCGATTATATATAAATCCAGACATTTTTTATAAATATGCATGCATGGCCCGTTGTACAATCTTGTTACCATCTGAATTAACTTTAAAATGTATTTAAAAAAAAAAATCACTGACATGAAGCAAATGCTAGAAACTAAAGCAAAAAATAAGCATTATTAGTTTAATTTCCTTGCAATGATAAGATTTGATTGCTTTCGCTTCTGCACTTATTAATTAATGGCCATGAGGCACTTTAATTTCATTGTCTACAGTGGCGATAAATGATAGCTTGTTTCACTTTCATGGAGGAAGGTACATGAACATGAAGAAACCATTATGATGGGACTACTTAACTAGTTAACAAAACCAAACATTGGCGTCTAAGTTGGTACGCATTGCTTTGCCCGATGGAGAATAATTGTAAAGAGTGATTTGATCATATAGATCTTTCACTGGCACTTGTTTTAAAGCTCATCTTTACAACAAAGTCTCACGATGCTATTTTCTGCACTTGATTACAAATAACTGGTCTCTTTCTCAAGCAAAGCTGTCGGCAAAAATAAAAGTGTCACCAAATACAACCCCCTTAAGCAAGATTAAAGGTCATTTCACTTTTTCACAATATATATAAATATAGATATCTAACAAATAATGAATTACACTTATGATATGATATGTCTATTTATTTAAGATTTAATATCATGCATATTCTTTTCAATTGTATAGAAAAAGAGATGATTGGAGGAAAGCCCTTTAAAAAGTTTAAAAAGTAAAAGAAGTAATTTTGTTGACCTTCTCTGACCCTTATCGAAAAATCAGTAACCTCCCGTATAATTTTGAAAATTTCTCTGAACTCTGTACTGCTATTATCTGATTGTTTAATATAATAGAAAAATCTACTAATTATATCAATTTATCAAGATTTTCATACTAATTGATAGTAATTAAATGGAATTGTGTGGAAACGAAAAAGTCAGTTGAATTTTTGGGTAAAGAAATTAGATCCTTGCTCAAATTTGTCATACTAAGTAAAACAAAGTTAATCAACTTAATAATCTTATAGCAATTTAACCAACTTTACACTTTGATATTAAATTGTACAGTCAGATAGTAATGACAGGGGAAGTTAGCAAAATCTCTAAAACTAGAAGAAAGTCATTGATGTTATTAGAGATTAGGGCAGGTCAATGAAATTTCTCAAAATAAAAGACAAAGATTACATTGAGAGGACATGGCATTTTTTCGATTGCTGATAGCTTTGAGAGTCAGATTGATGAGACAATTGAGTCAAGAGTTGGATGCTTTACCCCAATTGAAATCTTGTACTGTGCTAACACACACCTTTAAATTAAATTTGTTGGGTGGCTATCTATGGGCCATGCATCCTTAAAAGTTAACCAATCACCGTTTCCCCATTTACATGTTTGTGTTTAAGAGGCCCAAGCTGAGCCTCTCATCAGCCATAATAGACAATGATGGGCTAGCACCATTTCTGCTCCAATCACGTTCTTCGATTTAATGCCTTGATTCTACTCCTCCTTTTAAAATAGAATTGGACCCAAATTTCTCGTATTTTCGGCTTCCATGCATACCGTAACCACTCAAATCAATCAACGACGATCCTACAAGCAAATTGGGATTTTCTTTACGTTGCTCCGGTGCAACAGTTGATCAATTTCTATCTTCTTTGTTGCGCGAGGGTGATATAGAATCATTTGTTTATTTCAATGGACTGTTCATTATAATTTATAAATTATGATTGCGAGACAACTTTCGAATTCGATTTTAATTTCAAGATTATTTAACTAATATGGGTAGTAGCTACCCAAATGTGTTTGGCACGTGTTTCAATTTTATTCCAATCTTGTTGAAAACTCAACCATTTTCGCTTTATATATATATATTCTCAAGTCTAAAGAGTCAGCGAGATAATCACTTCTCCACTATCACTTCAGCCAATACCATATTTTTAATTAAAAAAAAAAAAACATTTCAACATTCAAAGAACTGATTAACTCGAAGCAGAAAGTAAAATAAAATAAAAAAGGTAATTTTATATTAGAAAACATATTTCATAGCTTAAAGAAATGTCCATATTCAGTGTTTATTGATCTTTACTTCATTATGATATTTATTTTTTTATTTTTTTTAAAAAGTAACAAATTGTATCTAAATTGTGAGCTAATTATTTTAAAACTTCTTCCTTTTTGTTTATAAAATATATTTCACATTTTTGAACTTTTTTCTATTTTCAAGATTATAAAAAAAGATGAAAAGTCAATTAATAGTGTTAATGTGTAAAAAGGAAAACGACATATCACCATATACGTTTATAATTTGATCATGACAACAAATGGGTTGGTAAAATAGTGTTAATGTGGACATTCATTAGTTGAAGGTTAAGACTTTAAGATCATTAACTCTAATTAAAAAGATAATCATCTACTCAATTTGCACCACTAGATAAGCAATGTACATGCGTATTACTTGTAGATGAAGAGCTTATTTCTAATGAGCCTTAACCTAGAAACTTAATTATTGAACAATTAAATCAATAAAGTGAATTACCTAAGGAATAGTTTTGGTGCAGATACATCTTTTGGAATACTTTAGTTTAAAGATTTATTAAAAACTTTCTTATTTTTTGGAGAGAAAAGAAAATATTAATTAAGCACTTTTTTATATTGAAAGATTCTTGAATTCAACTCATTAAGGTGGAAAAACTTTCAAAAATTTATGTGACGTAAGTGCATGCGTTAGAATGGAGGAGCCAAGAGAGTTGATATTTGTGACCAAACATTTCAAAATGTGAGCTAACCGTCCTTAATTTTCTCTGGTATTATTTCAAAATGTCAAGACAATTCTCTGTCTAGAAAGACTGCCCACTATGGTGAGATACTTGTCAAAAAGGCAGGAAATTAATTATATTAACTAATCCTTGTGAAAGTGCTTTCAAAAAACGCTTCTGCAAAACACTTGAATAGTTAAAAATATTGTTGTTTTATACATGAAGTTGATATATTTTATGAAGAGAAACACTTTCAACTAGAATGATCGATTCCTGAAGATTAATTAAAAAGGTRTTAATTGAAGTGTTCTCATAAGAAATGATAGATCAACTTTTCAAAAAGTTTCTCGGGTAAGTACTTAATTTCTAATAACTTCAATGAAGAAGTCATGAAACATAAAACGAATTTGACAATCCTACTCAATAAAAAAAAAAAAAATTACGTGACTTCTAAATGAATTTCAATATTTGTCTTGGAATGTGTAAGAGGAAATTAATGTTGAGTCTTGTTCAAGATTGTTGAAAGTGGAATTATAGGAAAAAACTAAAAATTAAGGAAACGACTTGAAAAATAATCAACTCTTTCAATTTGTATAATCTATCTACCATCTACACATAAAACAATTAAAATACCATTATCTTTTAAACTCATTTTTTCTTTCTCTAACACTTTACAACCAATGAATACTTATAGATAGTAGATTGACAATCACGGTTGAATTTAAAGGTATTTTCATCATAACAGCTAGGAATTGTTAGACAAATTAAATTAATGGGGTTCGTTATTTTTTAAATGACCCCTTAATTTTGGTTATATCTTATAATTTCTCTTGTTGAATAGTGTTTTCAAAATGATTGAAACGGTCATATGCATGAACGAGCACCGAAGCACTTGTATATACATGTTCCATGTGTTAAATAATTTTCTTGTTTCACCCATAATATTATTGAAAGTGATTGAAGAACCTCCAATAATATTCGTCCATTCAATCCTCTTCTCTTCATAGGTTTTGTTCGGTTAGCATGTAAAAGTCTCTATTGTTGAAACAAATTATTGACTTTATGCCTTTCATGATCATCAACTCGTTCACTGTTAAGAAAGTCACCATTATTAGATATTGAAAAGCAAGGTCATACCCTCAAATTTCAAGATCAAAGAAACTCATTATCCGTTTGTGATATGAATTTACTTACTTTATATGTCAAAATATATCAACAATATTCAAACACATTTCCGTTCTTACCTTTACATATTTGTGAAAACTTTTGTATCATTAACGTTTTTCATTAAAAACATAAGCTACTTAATAGAGATAAAGTTTGTAAGTTAATTCAATTTTATCATTGTTGTAGGATCATTGGACTGTTATTTCTCTTAAAAACCAATTTCTGATAAGACAATACAACCTGATTATTAGTTTGTCACTTTCCTAAAAACTCAAACTTATAGGTGTGAAATTAACTTGAATATTTAAGTCTCTAATACATCCTCTCAGGTGTAAGGGTCTCACGTTTTTTATTTTTTGATTAAATAATATGACGAAGATTTGAACTTGGATCGTTGATCACTATGAATCTAATACTATATAAAGTTGATCACTTTCCTAAAAGTTCAAACTTACAAGTGTAAGTTTAACTTGAATATTTAAGTCTCTAATACTAATTCCTTTTATAGGGGTAAGAAGTGCAATTGTAGGCACTCTTGTGACTTGAAACTTAATTTCGTAACTTTGATATCACTTATAAGATAATTTGATTAACATTTATTCTAAAACCAATTGATGATAAAAGAATACAATCCAATTCCTTTTATTACATTCGAGATCACGTCCCACGGCCCTACTTTTTGAAGTGTTCGCCGATAGCAAGATTATGGAACTCCATCAATTATTAGTAGTAGATATAAACATTATCATTTAAAAAAAAAGTGAATCGGCCAATTTGTGCACTAGAATCCAAAAATGCATAGTGGCTTCTTCTCAATTACGCAAGTTGTATTTGCGCCTAATAAAACAAATGATCGAAAAACTGTGTTAAATATAGGAGATATAAAGCAAAGCAAATGGCTTGGAAACTCTTTGCTTTGCGCGGGCATCATTCGCAATATATGCCTTTATTCCAACTGCACCAGAATATGTATAAGAAGCTGAATAAAGTCTTCTTTTGAAGCTCCTTTTTTTATTATTTTTATTTATTTTCCATGCCATTGCCGCCTGCTTTATTTACTTTTCTCTCTTTTTAATTGTGAAGACTTTTTCTTTTTTGTCAATAAAACACGAAAGAATCTGTCTTTTGCAGCTAGTGCTTTTTGGTGTTTCAAACATTGTGCAATGAACTTGGACCTTATTGTTAGTAATTGGCACCAATTTTCAGTCATGTTTTTATTTATTTATTCGGATTATTATTGCCATTAAAAGATGACTTGCCTTTTGTTTTCGTTTGTGTCTGACTGGCATACTTTTGCTTTGTATAGATACTTGGAACTAAAAATCACAAGAAAGATGTGCTTGTAAGTACTTTAAAATAATATTATAGAAAATGCTCTACCAGAAAAAAATGGTGTATTTGATGGTTTTAAGCCATAAGTATTAGAATATTGGAAAATTATAACAATTAGTCAAAATTAGAAGAGTCCTTTAAAAAAAAAAATAATCCCATTTATTTATATAATTTACCCAATTATTCATAGATTTATAACAAAAATATCTTATCCGTATCCCACAGTTCTCTACCAAAACCTTAT
>JANLJB010030889.1:19136-36080 GCA_026212285.1 Bursera cuneata | reverse complement strand
GGTGGTTTTGAAGCTGGTATTTCCAAGGACGGCCAGACTCGTGAGCATGCCTTGCTTGCTTTTACTCTTGGTGTGAAGCAGATGATTTGCTGCTGTAACAAGGTCAGCTCCACATGAGTTTTAATCATTGTACTTTGCTCTTTTATTCTTGATATGGGAGTGGAACTAATGTTGATTTTGTAAAATGTGTTTATCTATCTAGATGGATGCTACAACCCCCAAGTACTCTAAAGCAAGGTATGATGAAATCGTGAAGGAAGTTTCTTCCTACCTAAAGAAGGTTGGTTACAACCCTGATAAGATCCCATTTGTTCCCATCTCCGGTTTTGAGGGTGACAACATGATTGAGAGGTCCACCAACCTCGACTGGTACAAGGGTCCAACCCTCCTTGAGGCTCTTGATTTGATCAATGAACCCAAGAGGCCATCAGACAAGCCCCTCCGTCTCCCACTTCAGGATGTGTACAAGATCGGTGGCATTGGAACTGTCCCTGTGGGTCGTGTCGAGACCGGTATCCTGAAACCCGGGATGGTTGTGACATTTGGCCCCTCTGGACTGACTACTGAAGTTAAGTCTGTTGAGATGCACCACGAAGCTCTGCAGGAGGCACTTCCTGGTGACAATGTTGGTTTCAACGTGAAGAATGTTGCTGTTAAGGATCTCAAGCGTGGATTTGTTGCATCTAACTCCAAAGACGATCCTGCCAAGGAGGCTGCTAACTTCACCTCTCAGGTCATCATCATGAACCACCCTGGCCAGATTGGAAATGGTTATGCCCCTGTACTGGACTGCCACACCTGCCACATCGCTGTTAAGTTTTCTGAGATCATGACTAAGATTGACAGGCGATCTGGCAAGGAGCTTGAGAAGGAGCCCAAGTTCTTAAAGAATGGTGATGCTGGATTTGTGAAGATGATTCCCACCAAGCCCATGGTTGTGGAGACCTTCTCTGCATACCCACCTCTGGGTCGTTTTGCCGTTAGGGACATGCGTCAAACTGTGGCTGTTGGTGTCATCAAGAGTGTTGAGAAGAAAGATCCTTCAGGTGCCAAGGTCACCAAGTCTGCAGTTAAGAAAAAGTGAGATGTTTTGGAGGGCTACTGGAGTTGGGCGTTATTTTTATCATGGATTTAAATGAGGTGGTTTGGTTACTCTGTACCAGCTCAGAAGTTTTGTGATTTTGTTGTTTCTTGCGGAATCAATACCAAGTTGTATTTTCTATGGCCTCTTCATAGGCGTCTGCATTTTCATATATGAATTGTGGGTTGTCTTGATTTGTTATTGATGGTGAAGAACGGAAGTACATGTTATGTTCTTAACGATTTTACAGTTGGGAGTGTCGGCAGACAGTAACAAGGGAAAGTGAAGGGAAAAATGGTTATAACACTTAAATTACGTCTCAACCGAGTTGGGCAGTTCAATTCCAGAACGGTGATTTGTCGGTACAGAAAATCATACCATCTCATCTCTTCTTTTGAGCTTTGCTTGTCTTAATTATGTATAAGGCTAGTCGAGAATCGTTTTTACACTACTATTTCTATTCCATCTGTTAAGCTTTGTGCATCTTCCAATGTGTTAACCGATTGTAGATAATCATCTCAGAAATGTCTTAAACTATTATCTTCTTTAAGTTATCATACCATAATTTAGTGGCGGCTTCAATTTCATCGACTTGTGTCTCTTAACCATAACCGTGAACACTCACCATACTTACATGAAGCAGGTCATAGGTTACTGCATTAGAAAATGGCTCCATCAAAGTTAATTTTTAAGTGAAGATCCTCTTAATCCATTAACGTTAAAGAGTTAATGACATACATAGCTAAGTTCTAATGATTTTGAATAGTCAAATCATAATTTATTTTTTATTATATTTCCAACAAACGAGATGAGTTGACGGGATCAATTCCGTCAGAATCCGTAAACCCATCAAAAACTTATTTTAACGATTTTTTACGCTAGTTTGGTTAAGCATAAAAACAAATATTAAATCTATTGTATATCAAGACAACCCCTCTATGTAGGTTATTTTTATAAAATTAAAAATTATGCTCGTTATATTTTTGAAAAACAACAATTTCAACTCTAAACTATCTCAATTACATGAAATGAATAAATAGAAATTTGTTTAAAGATTTTGCGATAAAAAATTATATTAAAAGATAAATAATACTATACTGATTAAGTGATAAGTGATAATAATGTCTTATTATATGTCACATTATATTTTTTTATAAAAATTTAAAATAGATATACTTGACAAAAATTAAAACTGAAAATTCTTTATAAATGATTGATTCAACACCTAACCTTCTATGTAATCTCCCATTCTTAAAGACTGGGATGTAGAATTGAAGAAGATGGGCAAAAACAAGAAGCATTGGACCAATGGTATAATAGAAGATGCAGTTGATCCAATGAAAATATAAAATATAAATGAAACATGAATTCATTTACTTATAGAAGATGCAAAAACATTTACACTTAATTGTTCTTCTTCCATAAGTAAAGGTGAAATAAATAAATAAATTTGACCTTCATTTCACATATGGTAAACTTCAATTTTTTGGATTTTAGTTTTTTCCAACAGTTGATTTTTTGACCTTTAGTATTATATTTCATTATTAGAATTTATTAAATAAATAATTTTATTATTATAATGAAACTATATCCTCTTGAAATATAATCAACTAAATAGTATAACAATTTTATCAAGCTTTTTGAAATTGAGACATCATTATTCAGTTTTGTTGTTTTAAATCAACAAGAAGATAAAATTTTATGAAGAATTTAGATGATAAACAAACCAAAATGACAATTTCTAACTAAGAAAAAATTCACAAAATATAAGTTTGTAATCCAAAATAAAAATATATATTATAATTATAACAACAAATAATATAAAGACATAGAATCATATATATTCTAAATGGTTTATGATGTTAAAATTATAAAAATAAATAAATATCTTAATAATATTAGTATAAAAACAAAAATTTTGTAAATTAGTTATAATTGGGTTAGCATTAATGGTCACAAAGATTATAAACTATAAATGTTAAATTTAATCTTTATTTATTGTTGGTGTATTGATCCAAATGTGTGACATTTTATGTAAGAAAATGGAAGAATATTTTTTTTTTAATAAATATTGATATTTATTCAAAATCTTTATATTCTATTATTTAAGAGTAAAGGTATTATAGACTTTCTATTTATAAAAATTATAATTATATTTATTTATTTTTTACAACTGAATTTAATTTACTATTAATTATATTTTTAATAAAATTGTTTTTTTCCATTCAAATATGGGAATTATATATGATAATTTAATTTTTTATATATCATAATTAATTTAATAGAATAGTTCTTTTAATTTTTTTTTATAACAAGAAATTAACTATGACATATAAAATCAAGATATTCGTTTCATAAATATGACATTTTTATATTGGTAGTTGTTTTTAATTATCTTTGTTTTAATCCAAATCAAACCCATGAGTTAATTTTTTTCTTAATTAGATAATTTTTAAAATAAATTGTTTCATAAAACTTATACACACCATAAAAAATTAAAATAAATTCAGAAATTTATGATTTAGATTTGTTTTCATATAAAATTAAATGTTAATATAAAATTGAGGATTTCTTTTTTTCTTTTACTAATTAATTTATTCTTATAGGAGGAGGTAAGCAAATCAATCCAATAAAGCTAGAACCTTCAACAACTAATATTATAGTAACTACACAGTCACAACTAGACGAGATATTATTTAAAAAAAAAAATTATCAAATATTTTTCTTTAATTTCCTCCGACATCACAACAATAAAATAATAAAATAATAAAAAAAACAACTATATTCCTTTTAAATTATCGGATAGCAACTCATCAGAAACAGAATACCCCAGATTAAATAGTTAGTATTCATAAGATTATAATTTACTGTAAAATACATGCCCGAAAATTTAGAGATGGTTTAACAGGTAAAACAAATGAAGTGAAATTTACTTGGTAGGTTAATTATACATGACGCTGAGCTTTTTGGGTGCTTCGGGGCTCTCAACTCTTCAGAGATTAATTTGGTTGAGTGATTATGGATAGAATTTGGAGTATACTTGTTTTAGGCAATATAAGCAAGCAGGCCTTTCACTGTAAACATTTAATTTGTTGTTTCGGGCTCTGATCTGTATTGGTTTATGCTTCCACTTATTGTTATACACAGTTGATTAGGTGACAACAGTGAACCTATATCAATTTTGACTGGCTTCACTCTCGCGAGCTTAATTTGGATTTTAATTTTCTGCAACAGTTTCCTGTATCTATGGTCTGGCAGTACAGGGAGTAGAAAATACATGTGCAGACTATCAGCTAAGAAGTAAGACGATATTCAAGAAGAGATGAAACCAAGATGACAGAAACCATAGAGGGAGAAGAGCCAAAGAGGAAGATCAAAACAAGGTAACAAACATTAAAGACAGATATAATCAAGAGAATCAAGACAAAAGCGTGACTGAATTAAATATGGTAATGATTTTAACAAGCTATGCAGCTTTGGCTGTACAGAACATGCAAATGTTGCACAGATCCTGCAAAAGACTTGCTAGATCTTCATCAACCTCACCTTCGATGGTCTCTTCACGCTCTCTCACACAATTTCTTTCATTTCCCATATCCTGATTCGCATGCAGGGATCGTTCTCTAGCTTGCGATCTTTGCTTCCTCATGGCCTCCCTTCTGCGATCATGATCAGCCATCCTGCACCAAGAAAATTAAATCACAAGGTAACTCCTTTGATCATAGCATTGGCATATTTGATTTAACATACAACAACAAAGAGAGACAGAGACTCTTTGGAAAGAGGCAGGTGATGAGGGATCCCAGAAACACACAGTGGGAGGCCGTAGGTGCCTTGGAGGTTGAGCATGGACTGCATATTTCTCTTATCAAAGTTGTGAAAAAAGAGAAAAATTTGAGACGTGTAGTGGCCTTCTTCTCTTCTTTTTTGTGATTTCGGGTTGGAGATTTGTCGTGTTGCTATGCTTCTCCCTTTCACTCTCAAAAGCATTTAAGGCGAAAGGCAATGGTGGTAGATAGAGATGCCTCGTTCGCCTGTTTCTGTATGTTGTGTGTCCACCATAAAAAAAAGGAGTAAATAGATTCTACCTGTTGGAAGTTACGGATATATTGCCAAACTCAAGACATATCAAAGTCATTTTTTTTATGTTAATAAATTATTTAATAGAAAATACTTCGTTTTTATGACTTTTAATTTTTTTCTGAAAAAGTTATATAATTTTTTTTTTTTTTTTTTTTACTCGTTCTTCAATTCCAACCCATACAATATACTCCTTTCCTTGATTTTGTGTTAATATATTGAAAAAAAAAAATCATTTTAGCTACTGTAACATCTTCATTTTGGTAAACTATTCACGATAATCAGCCACTAAAGATGGGTGAGGACACGTAAATCAAAACTTTTAGTGAGTACGAAAATGTCATGATTGCTAAGGGCCCATTTTTCAGTAAAATTATTATGTTGGGTCACCCTCACAAAGAAAGTTTTCCTTGGAGTTGTCTCCATCTTTTTTTCGGAAATTATAAGAAATACCTTAAAATTAATCACCCAAATCAAAAAATTTCTCACCTGTCCACTTTCAACTATTTATCTATCTCTTTATTAATAAATTTATTATTATATCCTCATATATGAAATTAAATATTTATTTATTATTTAATAAATAATTATAATAACTATTAATTTAGTACATAATAATAAAGTAAATTTTATATATTTATTTTAGTAATCATAATTAATAATTTAATAATTCATTATAATACTTTATAACCTAAATAAAATAAATATAAAAAGAAAATAAGTATAATAGGTATAATTCTTAATAACTAATTAATAAAATAATAAGGATAATTATATATATATATTGTTAGGACACATAAATTCAATAATTAATTTTAAAAACTTAAATTAGTAATTAAGTAATAATAATTAATACTTATTAGATATATTATTAATTATTGCTAATGAAGCTAATTTTGAACGAAGTTCCAATTAGTTGTAATACACTTCTCCAATTTCTATGCTTAATTTATCTTAAACAAAAGAATAAACATTTTGTCTAATCAGTAGGTTATGATCGGCAATAGGGGTAACTATTGTAACGCATCATCAAAATGATGATTATGTGTACTCGTGGTCGTCTGAATATTGTTGACAAAAACTGGAGAATGCATATCATTCATAAGGGGCAAGTCATTAACAAAAATTAGAGATTCAATATCATTCGTAGCAGGTAAGTCATTAACAGTTGGGTAATTATCTGTCATTATAACAGGATCATTATCCTAAACATGGTCGTCCTCCAACTAAACATTCTCAATATTCTCCAGTGATATTGTCTCATTTATTTCTTCAAGACCAGAGATGTGTCGCTCAAGCATAATTTATGGTGATGGATTTACTTCATCATCTAGATTGGGAAGGGGGGATGAACAATTATGTTCATAATTGAAAGGAAAAGAAGATGTTGCAGGCATCGAATGACTCATTTGATTACTTTCAAGCTGAACGAAATATTGGGTTCGACATATTTTTCTCTCATGTGACATTTTTATCTAGTGATGTGACTGATGGAACACTTCTCTTAGCTTTATCCTCAACTACTACCATCTCTAATTTAACACCATTGGTACCATAATATCAAATAAAAAACTTTACATCATCATCGTTCACAAAAATAATAATTGGGGATCGTTATGTATCTATTGTAGGAAATATTGCCTTCAATTTCAACACACATTTATCTCGTTCAAATCCAAGTCTTGCATATAACAATTCTACGAATTAATCATATTAAATATCACTTGAAATTGTCATTCTACTGATTAATCCATTGTCATTCTATTGATTAATCCACCTGTGTATTTAAGATCATCATCTGGTTCTGTCTCCCAATGACCATCGTAATACACAAAAAAGCAAACATACTCCATGATCTTGTAAATCTAATTCTAAAATATAAGATTATACCAAAAAAAAAAAAACCAAAAGTTTGGCGCATAATTTGCGATAAAAATCGAGGCTCTAGTGTTTGGATCGTAGGACTGCGCAATGCTGACGCTTTGATCGTTGGTTGGATTGCACGGTCCTGAGGTCTAGACCACACAATCTTAAGGTTTAGACCATCTTGACCACCCAATCCAGACTGTAGGATTGCTGGATCGGGTGGTCAGGACGGCACAGTCCATCGATCAAGAACACAGACACACCTATATTTCCTGTGTTTCTCATGTTGGATTCGATTATTTCACTTCTAACATCTATTTTCTTATAAAAACGATCCTATCATTCACTACAACACATCGTCTAACTATTTTCATGTACGATCTAAGCAAATCCATCTAACAAAACTAGATTTAGAGAGATGAAAGATAGATGACTACCTTTGCAATTTTATACGCTAAAAAATATTGATTTGTTACTAGATTTGTTGCTTAATGCTTATGTGGAGAGTGAATGTGAGTTAAATGGGAGTGGAATAAGAGTAAATTAAGAGAGGAATAGTGGAGAAGATGAAATATATATTCAGGGGTATTTTGGTCAGATTATATTTATTTAGATAGGTGCATCAAAAAAATTTGTCTAGTGGAATATGTTTGCAAAGAACCCTTAATTTAGGACATTTCCTATAATTTCCCATCTTTTTTAAACCTATTTTGTATTATCAAGCTTGCCCATTTACATGCTTGTCTAACATTTAGGGAGCCTCCGCCTCTGTATCGCAATCTTAATCAATGTTTTTTATCATTTATTTATGCACAAACATCTCTCTTATTAACTAGATAAAACACTTATTTAATGTTTCTACAAAAGCAACTCAAATTCTTTTCAAAAACTAGATTTCAGGAAAAAAAAAAAATCACTAACCAGTGTCTAGGATCAAATTTCTTGCCAATTGCAATGCTCCATAAAAAGTAATTTGTATTACCAAAAAAAAAAGTGATGTAGATGTTGATATTTTCGTTAAAAAGGGTCAATTCCAATAACATTTTAGTGCAACTAATATGAAGATCATTGGCATTAAGAAAAGGTAAAATAATACTTTTTTTTTTTTCCAAAGTAGTAAAAACCTTCAATATTTTAGGAGTAGAAATTGTGTTTGATTTGGCACAAAGGCCCCAAACCATATCCACATTATTGATCTATTCTAAATTGGTCCAAACCCAAAAGAAAGTGTGGTTCCTTTCAGTTTTCCCTTTGTCTAGGTAATGTATGTACCACAGCCCCAAGAAAGTGCTTTCCTTTTAAGGGGTTTTCAGTTTTTATGTCTTCAATAATTTCTACTTTCTGATAAAGAAGAACCGTTTTGTCTGGTTTCTTATAAAAGTAATATAACTTCATCTCAAACGTTTTCTTTATTAGTATATGAGCAGTTGGTCAGGTGCTACGTTTTGTATAATAAGTAAAACAACTTGTTTGATTGGAAAACAGTTTTTACATAAATGATAAAACACTTCAAAAGCTACGAAATTGTTTCCATGCATTTTGGCTGCAAGATTTTTCATATCTCGAAATCTCAACGCTAGTGACAGGGAAATGATCTGGTAATGAATGCTAAATTTAAGTCAATCAAATTCAAGGTCTGCAAATTGCTAAACCAGCACATGCGACCATTTGTAACCTTAACAACTATGAACAGGCCCACCTCTTTTAAGTGCCCGCCAGACACGAAGCATCAGATTAATACGCAATGAGTTTCTTAGCCATTCATGATACATCTCTGGGTTAACTTGAGCATCGGATAAGCTTGTGAGGTAGGAAAAGCATGTGCTGGTGTGTTAGGTCAGCGTCATTGCTGCTGCGGCACCTATTCAATTATTAATCTCGCTACAAAGACACTTTGGCCGTGGCTTTTCAGGGTTCTCCGAGATTATTCCTGACTTGAAAACAGGCCCGGAATCTGTGCTAGCTAGCTGCAGAATTTTACAGGTAGAGAATCTGAGAGTTTTGAAGCATCATTTTATTAGCATCTTTAAGTGCTATCATCGGTGTTGAATTGAACTTTGCCTTGATTATTTGCCAAGAAAATAAGACCAAATAGTGCTCCAGGAACTGAGTTGGAGGTAAGAAGTGTTTCTAAGACCAACATTAGTACCTAAGAGAACCTGAAATCCACAAACAAAAAGATCCCATTGACACATTTTTCCCATTTCTAAGAATCTGCAGACGACAAAAAAAAAAAAAAAATCTATTTATCTATAAGACAGGCATCATTATACAAGTCTTGATCACATATCCTTTTCTTTTTCACTTTATCACTAAATGACCTAACTTTGAGCAGTGCTACCATTGAAAAAACAAAGTTGTTTCGTTGAGATAAAGCATACAGTAAAGAACAACAGATGTCACGTTCCCGTTAAATATAAGATGAAAATAATTGAAGTCACGGTCAAGTACTGGCGATGATAGAAGCAGAAAGGATTGCGAAACCAGAACAAACAGACGCTTTGCTTTACCCTCTAAACATAAATTTTCTTTGTTCACCTTAGATCCATAGGAGCTTAAATGGATTGAATGGATTATAAGACATAAAAATGGCAGCTTGCTTTTCTCAATAATATGTAAAATAGCTGGCTGACGTCCACTATCTGACCTCAGAAATGGCTCCACTTTGGCGGATAATAATCTGCAATACCGACCACACATGCAAAAGAAAACAAAAGTCACTGTTCAAATAATGTGTGTACTAAGGGGTTTCATGATTGCTTAGCACTATCAAGGCCAATATAAGTGGAGCCAATGTTGTGTAAAACGAATATTATAAACATAATAGGCAAAATATGACTTCCATCTACATTCAAAGCACCTGCTCTAAGAGGAAGGAATAAGGATAACCAGCATCAATATGTTTGCTATGCAGGAGAGATGGCACCGTCACCCATGCAGCCATGCTCAACTTTTAACAGGGGCATGGCTGCCGGCATCATTTCTCCAGCATGGGAAACCTTGTGCATACCTCATCAAGTTTTCGGGAGAAAAGCAAGTTCTGAAGTTGGTTAATTATCCTTCTCCACTTTTCTTCTTTCTTTTTCCGTTTGCAGGCAAGATGGGGAATTTTTTTTTTTTTCTTTTTCTGTTTGCAGGCAAGATGGGGAAAGAAGTGAATCTGAACATGCTTAACGCAAGTTATATTTAATGGTATATATGTATAAAAATTTGTGTTGCAAGTTAAGCATTACTGGATCTCTGGATATTTCAGCTACTAGAAACTTCAGTTATGATTTTAGCATGATTGAAGTCAACTGCTCTAAGGGGAAGGAATCAGGATAACCAGCATCAATATGTTTGCTATGCAGGAGAGATGGCACCGTCACCCATGCAACCATGCTCAACTTTTAACAGAGGCATAGCTGCCGGCATCATTTCTCCAACATGGGAAACCTTGTGCATACCTCATCAAGTTTTCAGGAAAAAAGCAATTTCTGAAGTTGGTTAAGTATCCTTCTCCACTTTTCTTCTTTCTTTTTCCGTTTGCAGACAGGATGCGAAATATTTTTTTCTATCTTTTTCTGTTTCCAGGCAAGATAGGGAAAGAAGTGAATCTGAACATGCTTAACGCGACTGACATTTCATGGTATATATGTATAAAAATCTGTGCTGCAAGTTAAGCATTACTGGATCTCTGGATATTTCAGTTACTAGAAACTTCAGTTATGATTTTAGCATTGTTGAAGTCACCTGCCCTAAGAGAAAGGAATCAGGATAACCAGCATCAATATGTTTGCTATGCAGGAGAGATGGCACCGTCACCCATGCAGCCATGCGCAACTTTTAACAGGCGCATGGCTGCCGGCATCAGTTCTCCAGCACGGGAAACCTTGTGCATACCTTATCAAGTTTTCGGGAGAAAAGCAAGTTCTGAAGGTGGTTAAGTATCCTTCTCCACTTTTCTTCTTTCTTTTTCCGGTTGCAGACAAGATGCGGAATATATTTTTCTTTCTTTTCCTGTTTGCAGGCAATATGGGGAAAGAAGTGAATCTGAACATGCTTAACGCAATTAACATTTCATGGTATATATGTCTAAAAATTTGTGTTGCAAGTTAAGCATTACTGGATCTCTGGATATTTCAGTTACTAGAAACTTCAGTTATGATTTAAGCATTATTGAAGTCTGGCTATGTCAAATAAATAATCCTGGACTACTGATTATAAGTTTTGAAGTAAATAGCTTTCATGAATACGTTTGTTGAAAGTTTACTATTTTCTAATTCAGATAGCTTTGAGTGAAACAACTACATAAATGGAAGTTTGACTAACCACAATCATGTTTAGCAAATTCTTATCTAAAATAGTTAATTGCGTCAAATAAAGTCAAATAATCTCATTCTACCATACATTTTGTATAGTAGAAATGACATGAGTGTGCAAACAAGAGAAAGCAACCTTGATTTTATCTCACCGACAGACTTGCATGGATCTTCTATAGAACGCCTTTCTGGGCTGCCAGATGATGTTCTTTATTTCATTTACAAAGCGCTATAGGGAACTACACTACAAATTGCCGATAACCTTGCATGCCCATGTAACATTTCCACATGGTAGAGCAATTCTGCTTTTTGCCTCGACATGAAGGACTGATTCCATTCATTGGATTGGCTTGGTTGCAAAAGTTTTAGTGGAGAATGGCTAATTTGATGGTTGGTAGAAACATGTACGAGAAAATGATAAGCAAACCAATTTTGTTTCTCCAATTCGCAAAACGAAGCACGAAAAATAATAAGCCCAGAAGGACGTAAGCATTAATGTTTCAATGGATTTGAAAATAACAATTGTTCTCACAAGCCAACATCCTACCATCAGAATCTTTTAGTGTGACGCACATCCAGGTCACAGTTTACAAGTTCCTGGTTTAAAATAAACGCAAATATGCATCATTCCTAATAATTTTTGCGTCTTTCAACTCCACAAGTAATAAAGGGAAATCATTTGAAAAAGCATATCAGATGACCAAATTAACAAAATAATTCCCCATTATCTCGTGCTAACTACCATGATCCTTCAGCACCCACCGTTGGATTTTCGAAAGCAGAGAATCCCCAGAAAGTCTTCAATGAGTAAGGCTGGGAAATGGTAAAGCCTTCCTCCGTGATCTTAGCTATCTGCAATTTCCAGAAATTTAAGCTTTAGATGAACAAATTTACAAATATAATTCCCCTTCAACAGTTGAAACAAACTACTTTAAGCAAGACATTCATATGGAAAATATGCTTGAGCCCATGCCAAAAAAGAATTAAAAACATATGATGATGAGTTGAATTCTTGATAATTTACTTCACAATGCAAAACAGGGTGTATTTGAACGTTTTATTCAAAAAGTCACAACCATTAGATAAGCACCTATAACCCTGGAAAAAATTGTTCAAGATTAATTGACTAAGGTCATGCCTCAGTCTCCCCTATAAAGGATTTTTTATCTTCGACATTGCATGCGAGCTCAAAGGAGAGACACATACAGAGAGAATGATAAGTTTACAGAATATGCCAAAGCCCCATTATATGGTAACATACATCGCCATTAATGCATTGTTTTACCAAAATTTTATCATGAAACTATCAGTTATCACATATGACAATGAAGTATTAGAAAGAAGGTCAAACCTGCAACTTATTGACAGCAGATCTGTCACGATATAGGAGCACACGCATGCACTTCTCCAACAACTTAACACCTTCTTCAAATGTCAAGTTCTCATGCCACTCATCACGAAGGATAGGCCTTGCAAGATGATTTCCAAACCCGGTTGCTACATGGTTATCCTCAAAGTTTACTCCTATCATTGAAACCTGGCACCAGTAGTTACAATTCATGACAATGTGAAAAATGCACATAATATTGCTGATAATTAGCATCAAGATAAAAGCTTTGACTTACCATGCCAAGATACTTCTGTCCATTTTTCACTCCACCAAGCACAAGTGAGTTCCACAGTGGATCAAACTTGTTACGCCTGTTATACATAACCCTGGTCAAATAGCTGTGCACTTCTTTAGGTCCCAAAGAGTTTCCATCATCCCACATATTGTCATATAGGCTGCAAATATTAAACATCCAAAAGCCAAAAAATCACATTATCAGAATTTTCAAATGATGCAACCAAGCATAAACTCCCTTTTCCCTATCTTTAAATCAACCAATGATACTTACATAAGCTCATCAAGATAACGCAAAATCTCCTGAAAATCACTTAATTCTCCACTTGCACCTAGAAGAGAATGCTTTCCAATGGGCTTCAATCGCTCCACACTCTTGTATCTGAGTGTTGACCCATAGGAGCCTGAATTTTAACATTATTATTAATGTACACACAAGTTAGTCAGTCTTTTTACTAAGCACAGACATGATACAGATGACATATACTCAAAAAGGATCCTAAGTACTCTGAATTTCAAACAACTTTTGGAGAAGTAAACAACAACACTAAGGAAGGTGACATAAGAATTTTGTCATTAGGAAAAACAAACCAGTTAGCCTTACTCCTCCACATAATAGAAGACAAAACAAATTACTGAGGATATAGATTAAGAAAGATCTCAATGTGACAAATGATGCAAGGCATAAGGAAAAGATGTTAAAACAGCCGTTATAATAATAATAAATAAATAAAGTAGCGTTGATGACAGCTTACTTAGTGAACATGTATATATGATCAGAATAATTTTCACAAATCCAAAGGCAAGGTGTAAAAGGCTTGGCACGATAAAAAGAATATAGACTGTTACATGTGTAGAAAACACCAGTTCTTTTGTAAAAACAAAACAGAACAAGAATCATTTCTCTTTTTGAGGCCGCAATACAGAAACTAATCTCGTATAAGCAATTAAAAATCATATCAGGACAAACGAACTATCCTAGTTATTTGTTAAATGAAGATTACTTCATGGCTAAATTTCAGGTACAATCATTTTTATAATCCCAAAGGCATATAGGGAACATGATAAGCTTGATAAAATCAAGCAGCCCCCTTCACATTCAAAATATTTCTAAAGACCATTAAATGTGAGATTCACTATTTCATCATGCATGTGGAAAATAACAAAAACAAATATATAATAAAATCCCAGAACTTTAGATCTTTAGATCAGATGAATCCAAAACATTTTCTTCCCATTATTTTTCTTTTTATCTAAAAACCTATTAGATGCAAAAAATTCCACCAAAAACTTGTAACCATACGTGCTACAGAATCTACAATAACTCACAAAAGTAGTAGACATCATCAAGAAAACGGGATTAAGATGCTTCAACTTAACTCCATAACAACATTTCTGAAGCTTCTATTACTTGAAACTGGTAAATAGTCTGACCCCAGAAAATTTTGAACATTCCGATTATGTGACCTTGGGTCTCAGCCACAAATCTATAAAACTTAAAGTTTGATCACTTACACTGTCACTGACTATTTCTGTAATTATTATTATACTATTATCTATCCCCGATTTGGGCAACCAAACAAACAGCTAATAAGAAACATCAATTAAGCCCACAAAAAAAAAAAAAAAAAAAAAACGACAAGGATGATGACTAGATGANAACCCAAAAAAAAAAAAAAAAAAAAAAACACGACAAGGATGATGACTAGATGAACCAACCTCCCATATCAGCAGCCATCAAAATACCATCTTTGTACTTCAAAGCCACTACAGATGTACCTGTCACATATGGGTACCTGCCCAAATTTCATAAACAAAAATAAAAATATCAATAGGGTTTCCAACATGTTCTTCAATTACACATTCCTGCCCACTGAATCCTCAACATTTCACTCCTAAACCCTAGCAGTCAACAAACAGACACGGTGTATTTAAAGAGAATTAAAGTTAGGAACTTACTGTGTTCTCTGAATGTTGCCTTCGGAGTTCATGAGCCCGTGATTGGCTTGGTTCGATTCCATTATCTACACAAAAAAGAAAAATAAAAATAAATAAATAAATGGAAACAAAGAGTTTCAGAAAACGAGAAGCTTTAATAATCGATAAAAATCTGAACAAAATTTAACACTTACACTGAGATTAAATTGATGTAATGTCAAGAGAGCTGTGTTGCGATCTGATGTTTTATGCTTTTTATATACGAGCCTTTTCCTTCTGCACAAGAAAGAGGCAATGGAGAATGGAAAAACCCGAATGGGTTCAGTGATGGATCCGGTTTAAAGCTCCGAACCGGTTTTTTATTTTTCAAGTAAAATGGACCGAATGGCAGGCTCTTCAGTCGTTGCCGGGCCCAACAGCCGGCCCTTTGTTGGATTCTTTTTTCAAAAAATTGTAATTTGAAAAACAAGTGATATCCATTTATTTTTTATTTCATATACCAAAAAAATCATATATATAATATTATGTATATAAATAAATTACTATTTATAAACTGTCTCATAAAAATCAGTCAAGTTTGAGTGATTTTTATCACATAAAGTGATTCTATATAACTTAAATTATAAAATTTAAGCGATATTATATTATTAGATAAATAAAAATAAATTAACATTAAATAATTTTTTAAATTAATAACTCATTAGTATTTAATAAGATTGTGATACTTCATGTTTTTGTATGTATGATGTTGTACAGTAAATGAGTAAATCATATAATTGGCGTTATCCCTCCTATGATATGCCACATCATGTCATACCATTGATATACCGTAAGAAAATCAATCAATCACTCAACTCTTTCTCGCATCACATAAACGTTCACGACAACTTGAATTGCATTGATCCCATAAAATAATTAAAAAAATTGTTTTAAGATTCTCTGATGAAATTAGAGAGATTTTGTGAGGGGCAAATGGTCAATAATGGATTAGAATAAGTTAAAATATGCGTATTTTGTTTTGAAAAATAAGGATCGTGGAACAAAATATTGTAATTAAAAAGTGAAAGGCAACTGGCATATGTAGAGACTTGGATATAAAGGTGTCAAAAATTCCACATTTGTGGCTACATTGTCCCATTGGGCATATATTGTTTCGGAAAATTTTATAGACCCTTAGACTTTGTTGAAAATACTAATAGACCCATAAATTTCAACAAGTAAAACAAAACCCTTGACATAGGTTTCAACAAGTTTTATTTTGAGAAAAATAGTATCCAATGAATTTTCAGTTATTAATTTAATGTAGAATATAAGATTGTATCCATAATTTTACTTTGTAAAACGTTTTATCATTAATTTATTATTATATTTTATCTTTTTATTATTTTAACGAGAGTTTTATTTAAAACTGATACATTGTCCGAGAACTTTACCAATACTAACAAGTAAAAGTCTTAGAGATGGAAGTACTTTTTGAAACCAATCTCATTATAAGAAAAAAAAATCTCGATATTATACTTGTTTACAAAAAGAAAACAAAAATTACATTTTCATGATATTCATACAAAATGTCAATTACTTGAATACATTTGCATCTCATTAATGGCTTTTATTCAATTATTTTATTAGTCAAATAGATAATATATTATATACTAAAATTTTTCTTGAAATAAATTAATTCCTTAACAAGGAGTTTGTTTACTTTTTACTTGTCAAAGTCTCTGGTTTGGATTTTTACCACAATTTAAGGGTCTCTTATTGTTTTTCTTCCTTCTTTTCTTCTCCCACAAGGCCATAATCCGATGTGGGCGCCCATTGATTTTATTTTATAGTATTTTAATCAGTAGACAAATCTTCACATGATTCTAATCAGTTACAAAAGTCAATTGTCTGATTTCTATTATATCAGCGGTCGATGTTTCACAGAACACTACCGACCAAATAAACAAGTCACACCGTAACACAATCTCACGTAAAGGGAAGATTAAAGCTAATAATAATAATAATAAACATCGTAAGGGAGTTGCATCACAAAATCCACGCGGCAATTGCAC
>JANLJB010030889.1:0-14388 GCA_026212285.1 Bursera cuneata | reverse complement strand
TTTTTTTTTTTAATTAACTAGGGTAGCAAGAATAGAGATGGCGTTTTAATTTTGAAATGATTACAATGAGGTGGTTTTATATTTAGATCAGCATTTGTTAATTAACTCATATTTAGGTTAGATTCTTTTTCTCCTCTCAAGCATAAATTTGAAGTTGAGGTATTTAGCATAGAGTGATCCTTTTTAGTCTCCACCTCTTTCTTAGGACTTTTAAGCTTCTCTTTGGGCATCAATGACCATGTAGTTCAAATATGTTTTCTTTCTTTCATCTTTCAAAATTATGAAGCAGCTATGACTTGAGTCTGGTTTGTATAAGGTTTATTGGAGCTAATTTTGTGGCAGTCTTAGTGCCTTTATGAAATTTATTATTACTATTGTAATTTTATTATGTACATATATTTTTGGGAGGGGTTTGGATGGACAGTAGGGAAAGAAGCTTTGGTAGTTTCATATTGTTATATACAATCCTACACCTGCAACAAGGTTATGAGGTTGTTTATTTTTTTTTTAATCTTTTATAATTTTCTTTCTTTTTGGGCCTGTGGACTTGGAATCCACTTTCTATAAATCTGTTCTTTGGCAATTTGGTGTTTGTTTTCTTTTAAAGAGAAGGGGAGTTTGGAGTGAATACAATAAGTTTGTTTTTGATATATGGATTACCATTTGTTTTGGTAGAAATTAAAATTACCATATCGCTTTTGATATATGAATTGTCTGAAAAATATGTTCATAGTTTCTTTTATTGGATTAAGAAGACAGTTCCATATAACGACTTGTTATCTCGATAATATCTTACTAAGAATATTCTACTAAAAAGTTTGTGTTTAGTGCAGGATTTGTTTCTTTTTATTTTAGTCATTTAATTAAGGCAGTCTAGGGGGTGTTATGTGTGTGTTTCATGGACTCTGCTTTTATGTTTCAGTCACTCTTTTTCTAATATATGTTACATGTCCAATATCTTCCAGTACAAACCCAGTACAGAGTGTGGAGAGAACATTTCAACTCACAAGGGTCGACAAGGACTTACTGTCGCAGCAAGATTATGATGTTCAGGTTTGTTAGGATATAATAAAATGGTACCTTATAATTCCATATTGTTTATTTCATTCAACATGTGCTAATCTTATGCTTTTTTTTTTTATGATATGACTCAGGCATGGTGTATGCTTTTGAATGACAAAGTTCCATTTAGAATGCAGTGGCCACAGTATGCAGATCTGCAGGTCAATGGTAAAATGATTGGAGTTGCTTTGACTGATTTGTTGTAGTTCTTGCATAAATTAAGCCAGAATTGTTCTTGTGATTATAGAAGTTTGAGAAATTTTTGGGTATATTCAACTTTTTCTGATAAATCATATATATTTTTTGGGAATTAAATTCTATGTGGGAAACTGTTCCAGTAATCTTGTAGGCAATTATAAAATTATTTGTGAGTGGCTAGTATCTTATGAGATCTTTAGGTGACTAATTACTTATTGTTCCCCTAGGCAGAGTGCGACTTATGATTTATTATTTTGTGAATGACTCTACAGGTTTACCTGTTCGTGCTATTAATAGACCTGGCTCACAACTTCTGGGGGCTAATGGTCGCGATGATGGTCCAATTGTAAGTTGATTTTCTACAAAGATAAAAATTTACCTGTGCTCATTTCCTTTCTTATGTGCCTATGACATTTATAAGCTTGCTCTCTTTTGCTCTCTATTTGTGTGTGTGGCTTATGGTTGTCAATTTGTCTTTCTTTGCTGGTTCACATGAAAATGTGCTTATAGGTGGGGAGTGGGTGACTATACATATCTTGCTAATTGTATTACTGGCTTTTTTTTCTTAATAGTGATATTTATGAGGTGGTTTATTGTCTTCTAATTGTTTCCTTTGCTTATTTCTGTTTCTTTTTGTCAGATCACACCATGCACAAAAGATGGAATTAACAAAATTCTCTTAACTGGCTGTGATGCTCGCATCTTCTGTTTAGGAGTTAGAATTGTGAAGCGGCGAACTGTTCAACAGGTAGTTCCCTTTTCTGAATGACATTTTTTGATACGTTCTCTTTCATATATGGTTGCCTCTCTCTACCACTCCTCCCAATTTTTTCCTTTATTTTTGGGAAAGCTATTGGTAATTTGCTAGCCTTAACCCCTTTTATGCACGTATTGGAACTTATTTCTTTCTGTCTTGTTTGTATAGTCTGGTTATGGTTATTGATTGAGGTCAGATTCATAAACACCCTTCTAATTTGAATAGGTATTACTTCATTAACAGTTTGCCTGTTGAAACTGCATTTTTATGCTGATAGCAGCTGTACAATTTCACAGAGATCAAAGTAACTGTTAGTGATCTTTGTTTCACAAGAACTATATGAGGCGATAGATGCTTAGATGATGCTTATACACACATATAACTGGAAAATCTTCAACTTGCCCTCAACCTCCTCTCACCACTTACTCAATCTCCCATCCTCTCTTCTATTTGGCACTTTCAAGTCAAATTCTTTTATTTATTTATTTTAAGCAGCCATTTAGGATAGAAAAGAATACCCTAATATTTCAACATAAGTATTTTGCCCATTCAACAATTTTCTCAAGAACTTTCTTGCATATTTGTGCTTTGTTGAATCTTCTTAAAAATTGCTCTGTTTTTCACTTTTGCATTGGTTGGTGGAGAATAATGGTTTTAAGTTGAGATTTTTGTATTTTCATGCTGAAGTTCATGGTTTGCTTAAGGTGGAGTCGGGATAGAGGAATCTGGGGTCTGGGATGGGGATGGAGGAATCTTTTGTTTAGTCAGGGTGATGTACAAGCATGGATTCCTCTCTTTGAACCTGCCCTATTTCCATCCTAGTTGGATCTGGCATGAATAGTTTTAATTCTAGCTGCTGCACATTCTGATTCATTAGTAAGAGATCTAGTCGTTATAGTTTTGTTCTTGGAATTGCACTTCTAATTTTTCTATGATTTTCTTCTGTTTGCGGTAATATTGTTATGCTGCATTTTGTTGTCTAGATTCTCGACTTGATTCCTAAGGAGTCGGATGGTGAGCGGTTCGAAGATGCTCTTGTTCGTGTGTGTCGTTGCATTGGTGGTGGAAACAATGCAGATAATGCTGATAGTGACAGTGACCTGGAAGTTGTTGCAGATTTTTTTGGTGTCAATCTGCGTTGTCCTGTAAGTTGCCTGCATATGTGAAATGTGAATGGTCTTTCATTTTTGTACAAAGTTATGTCTCTTGACCTGGAGAACCTCAGAGATTTAGTTAATAGGAGGTGATATTTCAATTTTGCATTGGCCTATTGCAGCAAGACATGCGCAAAGAAGATTTTGTGTTGTGGCTAACTTTGCTAGACCAACTACAACAGTAGGGTAAAAAGGGGGAAAACATTTAAATAGGATCAGAATTAAACATGATAAGAGTGGTTGAGTTGCCAGCTGAAGAAATAGCAACTACAGAATATGCCTTTAACCAAAGCATCTCAGTTTTGCATGCTTCCTTTAGGTTTCCTTATGATGTTGAGCAATCTATCAATTATAATTTATTATTTCTTTTCAGAAGATTAGAAAATCATAAGAAAAGATGCTTTATTTGGCATTCTATGTGTGCTTTCTCATGCTTATCTTCGAATTTTCCCTCAGCTAATTTTGCTTTCTTGGACCTCTAATACTTTAGACCCACTAGTGATGTTATTGCTTTTATAAGACGGGGTGATCTTTTAGCATGTCCAAAACATTTCTCAATTTTGGTTTTACATGTTGAGCTTTTATAATGTTTAATGTTTGAAACTTTTAGCCTCTGTTTTTTTTCCCATAGTGAAAGGCTAAAATATCTAGAGGTAACTCACACTTACACAAATTCTAACTTGCTCTCTTAATCATATTAATAAGTATGGATAATTTTCTTGAAAATAGATCCAATTTCTTGGACAAATTTGGCAGTTTCCACCCACGTCTTTGAGCTATGTTGAAATCTTAATATGGTGCTACTTATGGTACTGATTGTATCTGGAGAAGAATGATTCTATCAGTACTTGAGGATAGAGATATCTCGGTTGCAGATTTTCTCTAGTGGGTTATGGGAAGTGGACTTTGGTTCTTTTATGCATTGATTGTAAAGCTGCCGGTATTTTTTAAAAAACTTACATCCTTGTTTTCCCTTGTGCATAGATGAGTGGTTCGAGAATGAAGGTAGCTGGAAGATTTAAACCCTGTGTTCACATGGGCTGTTTTGATCTTGAAGTTTTTGTGGAGCTCAACCAACGTTCAAGAAAGGCAAGTCAATTGAATATAAGAAAATTGTTTTCCTTTTATCCTGCACTCCTTTTATTATTTCTGACAAGCATTGGTCTGTGACTACAGTGGCAATGCCCTATTTGTCTTAAGAACTACTCATTGGAGAATGTTATTATTGACCCTTATTTCAATCGAATCACATCTAAGGTAGTGTGTTTTTGTGGACCTCCTGAATTTTTACTTGTTTGGTAGTGTTCTTTAGATGCATATATTTATATTAAATGGTTTTATTTTATGGTGTAGATGAGGAATTGCGGAGAAGACATTACAGAGATTGAGGTGAAGCCTGATGGTTCTTGGCGCGTTAAAACTAAGAGTGAAAGTGAACGTAGGGAAGTCGGGGATCTTGCTTTCTGGCACTCTCCCGATGGGTCTCTTTGTGCTACTGCTGGTGAGGAGGTTAAGCCAAAAGCTGAAATGTCAAAGCTGGTTAAACAGGAAGGTGTTTCAGAAGGTCAGACTGGTTTGAAACTTGGAATCAGGAAGAATCGCAATGGATTATGGGAAGTTAGTAAACCAGAAGATATAAACACCTCTTCTGGTAATAGATTACAGGGAAAGTTTGAAAACCACGAACCCAAAGTTATCCCTATGAGCAGCAGTGCCACAGGAAGTGGTAGGGAGGGTGAAGATCCAAGTGTAAATCAAGATGGTGCTGGGACTTTTGATTTTGCCAACAGTGGAATTGAGCTTGATTCTATGTCCTTGAATGTTGATCAAACGTATGGGTTTGTCGATCGGAATCCATCTGCACCTGTTGAGAATGCAGAAGTTATTGTTCTTAGTGATTCAGAAGAGGATAATGACGTACTTATGTCTTCTGGAAACATATACAGGGACAATCAAGCTGATGCTGGTGGGGTTACTTTTTCAATGCCCCCTCCTGGAATTGCTGATTCATATCCTGAAGATTCTGCTCTTGGTCCTGGTGGGAGTTCTTGCTTGGGTCTGTTTAATGCCAATGATGATGATTTTGGGATACCGATGTGGTCATTACCTCCTGGAACCCAAGGAGGTCCAGGATTTCAGCTATTTGGTACAGATGCAGATGTCCAAGATGCCTTGGTGGATTTGCAGCATGGCCCTATCAACTGTCAAACGGCAATGAATGGCTATACATTGGGTGCAGACACAATAGGGTCTGCATCTTTAGTTCCAGGTTCTGATATGGGTCAGCCTGCTAATGACATGGGTGATGGTTTAGTTGACAATCCTTTGGCATTTGGTCGGGAAGATCCCTCTCTTCAGATATTTCTTCCAACAAGGCCATCAGATGCATCAGTGCAGTCTAATTTGAGAGACCAACCTGACATGTCCAATTGCGTCCGCAATGAGGATTGGATATCTCTTAGACTTGGGGGTGGTGCCAGTGGTGGTCACACTGATTCAG
This sequence comes from Bursera cuneata, assembly GCA_026212285.1. Taxonomy (NCBI): domain Eukaryota; kingdom Viridiplantae; phylum Streptophyta; class Magnoliopsida; order Sapindales; family Burseraceae; genus Bursera; species Bursera cuneata. Next base: position 8,717 of record JANLJB010030889.1, on the reverse strand, counting down.
CAACTCCAAATGGATTCAATGCAAGGCAGCCTGTACAGTCTAGAGAAGGTGCCATGGATTCTTTGGCTGACACTGGTTTGTTCCCTAATTCTTTCAAGATCTATGGTTTTCTTTAAATCTAATATATTACCATATGATTGGTTAGCTGAAGGAAGCTTCTTGCTGGTTGTTTTCCACAAGCATATCTGAACAAATGTAGATTGTGTGATACTGCTCCCAGTGGTGACAATTAGTCTGGAATTAATCTGTTTAGTGATGTTATAAACTTAATTTGCAACCCCAATAGATAATCATAAGTCTTCATTTTTGGGTTGGTATTCAGCTAAGGCTTGTGGCATATTTGTGTTAGAGATAGTCTAGGTGTGTTTATCGAATCATGAACATGATTAATGCAGGTTACGCTGTATTGTTGTTCCTCTCTTCAGTTTTTAAGTTTTTCAATTCGTATTTAAGATGTGTGGCATAACTTATTTTCTGCAGCTTCTTTACTTCTTGGTATGAATGACGGAAGATCTGAGAAGGCGAGCAGGCAAAGGTCAGATAGCCCTTTCATGTTTCCTCGCCAAAAACGTTCTGTAAGACCACGGTTGTATCTTTCCATCGACTCAGACTCTGAGTAGAAAATTTTGGACCTTATATGCATAAATTACTAGTGCTCGTGTTTGAACCTTTTTGGGGTAGAAGGTCTCATTGAGAGGTTTGTTGATCAGCCCGTCAGGATAGTTGACAAATGTTTTGGACCTTTTAAGAGGCTCAATGCAGTGCAAGATATACACAGCAGAAAAAGTTTGCAAGAAAATTTTTCTCTTAAAAATTTGTGCCAGCACCTGCAGAAATTTTTTTTTCTTCAATGGAGAGTTATAGGCCTATTATATCCTTCTGACTTTTTAAGTTCTATTTCTGGTAAACTCATTGTTTTAAAGCATTTTCTGTTCAGTTGTTATGAGAGCTGCTGGTCCATTGCTGGTGAATTGTACATAAGAGATAGTCATTTAATCAGAAAGTCGAATTAATCCCTTGGTTTAAACCTTTGGATGTTTTGGGGTGACCCCCGCTTAGGTAACACAAGTATCTGTTTTGTCTCTGTTTTATGACGAGATCAAATACCCTGTGTAAATGTTCACTCAGATTCAATTATTTATAAAGAAATAAATTTTCGTAGAATTGTCTTTTACGTTATTATTTGGCTTCCTTCTGGTGTCTTTTACCACCAGGGTTTGATTGCTGAATATTTTCAGTCAACAATTCATTGATGGCGGGGAGTGGCTGGGCAACACTTGATAGGTGCTGTCACTATGGCTACGAACGAGAAGTTTTTCGGAAAGATACTCGGTAAAATTTTCCAAAAGTGCTCATGAATTGAAGTGTAGCAGGTCAACTATTCTTGAATGCTAAAAGTGAGCGATGTTATATGTATACCCTCTATTCTCTCTCTCTCTCTCTCTCAATGGTTGAGCAGTTGAAAGTGATGATCTCCTGGCACAAAGTATTTAGCTCGAATTTTGCTTGTTAGGTAATCGTGTTTTGTATTACTATTACAGGCGCATGATGATTAGCCTCACTGGATGTTCTTTTTCATTTTTTTATTTTGTGCTAAAGAATGCTTGTGATCAATTGCGCTACTGTTTTGCTTTAATGTCTGTAAAATTTTAGGGAATATGATCTATGTAGCTTCTGTGGGATTCAAAAAGTTGAATAGGGCTGTTTAAACTTAGGAGTAGATGGCAGAAAGCTATCAGAATGGGTTAATAACACAAACCATTCCTACGTTATGAAGAAATCTATGGCTTGCTAGACCTACTTGATTATACGGAACTAATGGAGAGGTGCGGAACTTTTCCTAAGATTGGAATGTTGATACACAGAACTGGTGCTCGTTTCTCGTAAAAATTCAGTCTCGTTTCCCTTGACTACGCATAAAGGGTTGTTTTGTTTTACAGTTAGCAAGTCACTTAATATGTGATCAATCTCCATTGGCATTGACGAAGGAATCTCCTACTGATCTTTTCTTTCCGGTGAGAGATACGTGCAATATGAAAGCACTTACGTTCTCGTTTCTCTTTTCCCTATAGAATGGCGCTAGGAATGTGGAAGGAAAAGTAAACCTGCTTTTGCTCTGCGACTATTCGGCATGTAAAATTAAAGTTAAAGAAAATGTGCCGAGGAGCAAGTGTTTTCATAGTAGTTAATCAGTTCGACGAAGATCCAAGTGCAGACCTGCGTTGATTCATCATAGGTATAAACATTCTACAGATTGCTGTATGAACTTTACAGACTGGTCTACTGTGGGCTGGTACCAAGTCTACGTTACTAATATTGTGATTCAGATGTCTTTGAAAAAATTGCAAATTGGAAAAGAGTTGTACCGAAACCATTGGACCATTTGCAGTTTGACACAGTTCAGATGAATTCAACGAAATCAAATCCATGAATTGGACGCATCAATAATGAGACTTGAGAGAAGCAATTAAGTATATTACCTTTCACAAGGAGAAATATAAAAACAGTAAGAACGAATGTGGAAACCAGCATGCACTAAGCTATAAACTCCGGGAAACGGGACCAGCTATGTAGTTGGGAAATTTCTCAAATGGTAATGAACACATTTTAAAAAAAAAAAAAAAAATTGGATACACCAAACTTCACTAGAAACAACATGCCTGTTACCCAACTCATTTCTCTAGGCCAAGATTTCCACACTAACAAATTCTCTTTTCTGCAGTTATCAGTCAAAATTCCTGAAACCACAATCATTGCAATAGAGTGCAAGTCCATTAAATAATAGCATTCATCGTAACAAACAGTAATGCATCTCCTCTTCACAGGCTATTGATATACCAGCATGCAAGATCAGGCTGATAATAACCTCCATGTTTCAGAATACTATCATAGCACAAATCTTATTGAGTTCTTGTGGAAGATTGATTTGGACGAACAAAATTCTGGAGTGATGCCAATAAATCATGATAATCCAATGAAACACGATTTTGTCTCATTCTTCACTGGCAGGAAGTGGATTCAAGTTCCTAAGGCTCTCACAGCCTGGACAGTTATGCAAGCTTTCATGAATATAAATATCACACTCAAGGCAGAAGTATTTTTTGCACTTTTGGCAAGTGACACAAAGGCCAGGTTTGTTTCCTGCAGAGAACCAACACACAGCAAGAAAAGGAGATGAGAGTGCATCACAGGAGATAGGTTTTCACGCAAAACAATTGAAAGAAAAGGAAAAGATAAGATAGGTGCACATTTCTTTTGTTGTCTCTATATCTTTCCCCATTTACCCTAAAGGAGGGGAGGGAGGGAGGAAGCAACTAGGACTTGGAGGAAGCTAAAGCCCCTTTACTGGTAAATGAACAAAGGCATCCAGAATACACCAACCTAATATTCAAAAGTTCTTTTCACAAATATATACGACCAAAACCTAAGCATAAAGTAGCAGTTAATATTCCTATGTCCCTAGCAGAAAAGCTTTCCCACATATCCCTTTCATTGGAGAAAGAAATCTTTCATTTAAGTAACTGAAACTAACAGCAATCATATGTCGCACTGACTAAACCTTCCATCTTGTCATAAAGCTGATTTAATGATTGATGATTATTTTGAAAAATCTATTTGTCTATTTTGCTTCGAAAGACTTGAACCTATAACCTAAACCTAGCATACTCCTATCCCATCTCTTCAACACATGAACTAATAGGAAATCTTTCTATAGATGGTTTAAGTTGGAGGAAATCTTTTTTTTCTTCATTCTTGACTTAACAAGGCGTTAAGGATGAGGGAGAGAGACAAACAAGTGGTTTAGCTAGATGGTAATAATCTTGTCAATCAGAATTCATTAAGCTTCAGGTTGAAAATGGTAAGGATGACGACTAAGCAATGTTCAAAAAAGAATAAAAGAGCCTGTACTGATATGGTTTCTATATTAGCAACTGCAAAACTTTTATGTTCCTTCTTTCATGTGACTACTTACCAGGACCAAGAAGAGTTTGTTGACAACCAAAACAAGTTCTTTGTGATTTGTTATGTAGATCATTTGATGGAGGCACCTCATCAAACAGTGCAATGGGAAAGAGATGATGATATGACCTTGCCAAATGAGGCGAAGAAACAAGTTGCAATCCACAAATACAACATTCAGTAGGTAGCTCACAAACGCGTGCTTTGCATCTTGGACAAGTGTACCCCACACCAACCTTAGCTTCTTTATGACATGAACAGATTGCAAGAGAGCCTTCTGCTGCTCTTTGTGGGAAACCCATCTTGATCAAATTGGCAATTGCATATTCTGCTATTGCTGGAGGTGGGGGTGCATGTTCTAGTATCAGCTCCTTCAAGTGGGACTGCACAATCAGGAGACTTCGTGAATTAAATATAGTAATTGAAAACCTATTATCTGTAGACAAGTAAGAAGTGTTAATATAAGGCTAAGTTGTAAAATTCCAGTAAATTGTAAGTATAAAGATGAATTATCTCTTTCTGCTTATGTGAGAGTTGAGTGATTTTGATGATGGTATTCCATGTAGATGACAGAGCCTATGCTCCAATTAATGGGAATTAAAATTAAACCGTTTCAACCTTTCTTGGTCTCTAAACACCAATTAGCTCAGACTCACCTCATCCAAGGCGACAGAGTATGACCCACCAGTTTCTTGGCAGAGATGTTTGCATATGTACATCTCAGCAGACAGACCAATAACTGAACACCTTACTTTAGAATTCTTGCATTTCTGAATTGTCTCCATTATATCTCCCGGATCACAAGTACTAAGAGCCGAATATAAGATCAAAACTTCACGATAACCATAAGATGGAATTTGATTGAGAAGTCCTTGTACGAGATCCAATGCATTTTGTAGTGAGGAATCACCTGAGCATTCCAACTTACCCATCAAAGCTTTAATATGAGCCTCAGGGCTCCCACCAAGATCAGTCAAGCAATGAGCGACTCCATCCTTTATAGTCACCAAACCAATTTGACTAAGAGGATTCTGGTCAAAAAACTCCCTAACAAAAGCCTCAACATGTTTTGCAACTACAGCCATTCGACTTGGTCGAAAATCCATCTCTCCAGCTGCCTAAATACGCCAACACAAACAAAGAATCAGCAGTTCATACAAAGAATCACAACAAATGTACTCATTTTTTAATCCAACTCTATAAAAATCCCACTTTCTATTAAAAAAAAAAAAAATCCAATCTTTCTATAGCCACAACAAAGCATTTTATTTTCTGCAACCTTTAAGCAATGTCATAACTCAAAAAGGCCAAGAAAAATAACTATACCCATTAAGCTTGACAACAATTTAAAGCAAGTGTATCACTAAAAACACATTCTTATAACAAAGCTTTGAACTTTGAATGAGAATCTTCTACAAACTATAAAGCTTACCCGAGAGCGATCGATGACGATGTAGAGATATCGAATGAGACCCTTTTGAAGTCGAGAAGCAGTGGCAGTCAGAGCACGGGCACGGAGCCGGCGGCGATACTGAGCATGGTAAATGGCAGAGTTGTCAATGGGTCGAAGCAGCCCTGACTCGTCCTCTTGCAAAGCTTCCCATGATCTGTCGTCTGCGTAGCTTCTTTCCCATGCTTCAAGGCCTCCATTAATGTCGTCCTCCTCCTCATCTTCCTCTTCCGCTTCTCCATTTAATCGTCTTCCGTCACCGTTCTTCATCTTCATCTTTCGCCTGAACCCAAACGCAGATACCGCATTAACAGTTAATGCTCCGCTTTTTTCCCAACTAAAAAGAACTCAAAACCTAAACTTTTGGAATCTAACCATTTAGATGTTGAACTGACGAAAAAGCCATCGTGTATAAGTAAGCAAAAGACTTTGAAGAGCGTTCGTGGCCAGGTCGTTTCTTCTTGAAGCTTTTTACCTTTYTTCGTTTAGGAAGATTCRGTTTGGTTAAATTGGTTTTCCCTTCAATTTATTTGATGGAAGGATTTTCTATTCTCTCAATGACAGTTTAGATTAGTTTAACGCTTTTTTCTTAGCTGATTTAACTATTATTTTGGTTAGAATTCATAAGTTACATTATGTACGTGAAGATTACAAAATCTATATATTTTCTAACTATTATCCTGAAGCTTTTATTTGAAATGGGTATTTATCATTTAATATTATACTTAAAATCATAACTTCAAAAATTTGAAGATTTGTAATTAAAAACTTGTATAAATAAGAAATAATTTGCTCATGTAAAAAAAAAATAAGAATTTGAAAACTAGTGTCACTAATAAGTTTGGTTAGGGTGAATATAAGTTGAAATATATTAATACTAACCTTCAATAATACACAAAATGAATGATAAACAAACTAATTCTCTGAAAAAATTAGTATCAATAATAGGTTAGATTAGAGTTTAAATTTTCATATTTATTATGAGCATGAATATGAGACAAATAAGACAAATACCAAACTTCCAATAATACGATAATAAGGTAGAAAGTCAAATACAAGATAAAAAAAAAAAAGTATATTGATTCCTTGAGAAATTCGTGTCAAAGATAAATTTGATTAGAATTTAAGTCTTAATACTTTTATAAGTGTTGATTATGAGATGAAATAGATCAGTACTAAATTTTCAATAATAGGAAGACATGAAAGAGGACTATGAACATGACCAAGGATAACTGAATTGGTTCTTTGAAATATTAGTGTTGACAATAAGTTTGGTTTTCCCTTCTGTTAATTCGATGTAGGGAGTCTCTAGTCTTTTGACGACGGTTTTCGTTAGTTTCCAAAATGACTTTCCTTTAAAGAAATACATATCGCCCACCGTGGGGCTCGAACCCACGACCACAAGGTTAAGAGCCTTGCGCTCTACCGGCTGAGCTAGACGGGCTTTGTTAGTGTACTTACTCAGAAATAAATTATATTTTATACTTTCATGCTAAAGATTATTTGGCCAGTACCCCCACACCGTTTATGAGGTGCGTGTAGAAACTAGAAACCATTTCTTGTCGATTTAACAAACAATAGTAACTCGCTATGCAATGCAGAGGCAATATAGTATTAACTGACTCAATTTCTAGGGGAAATTAAACAAGAAAATCTCCTAAAGAAGTACAATGCTGAGAGAACTTTGAATAATTTTGTATCCTCGATAATCTTACATCTAAATAGTATAATCTTCATTTGCTACTATAATTCCCAAGCAGCCCCAAACAATACTATCTTGGACTGAAAGTGCACTTTCATCTTTTATAAGCACACAATACCAAGAACAATTTTGAACAATCCTCTTAAAAGTTAAAAACACGTTTCGACTGGTCCAGATTAGTTCTAAGCAGGCAGTTTGAAAAGATTAGCATAAATTAGTTGGCGAGTAGCTGGTGGGGATGCTTGAAATAAGCAGGACATAAAGAACAAAACTGCACAAATGTGCCATGCTGAGAAACTGTTCAGTCTTCACTTTCTGAATCAAGAACTGGGAGGATGTTCAAGGCTGAAGAACCAAGATGCATGCCCCGAACTATGCCTCCATATCCAACCTTAATCCTGTGACACAGAAGCAAGATGGAATCCCAGAGCGCTGTTCTTCCCTGAAAGTAAGGATCAAAATTATTGTTATTGATGTATATCTGTCCAGGGACCATATGTATCACTTATAAATTTAATATATGCATACACATACCATTCAATGACAAGATCAATTAACTCTCCCTCATTTTTAATTACCTAAGAATTAATTTTAGATTCTGTTTTAATGCAACTCTTGTCCTTCCTTAAACTTATCATCCAGCACCCAGAAATAAACATATCACATAAATTACACACCTGAAGAGAAAACTGCAGCTTCTTATCCCAGTATAAGGCAAGGATTGGTGGGCTTTGTCTTCCAACAACCAGCACACAAGCTCCCGGGTGAAGAGTCAAAGGAACACCAGATATAACAGCAATGTACTTCTCAGGAAATCTTTCTTTGGGTGGCAGAGCTCCCAAGAATAAGGGATTCTTGCTAGACTGTGCTCCAGTATAAGAGGTAGGATCCACATGTAGCATCCACTTTGGGTGCTCTAGGAAGGCACAAAACAGATATAGGAGCAAGTGGGAGTCAGTTGGAAGCTCAAGAGTCCACTTCTTATTCTTTTTGTCATATACCTCCCCACTTCCAAGATACTCATAATTCTTCAAGCAGGTTCCTTCAGCTAGCTCTATGAAGTACCAAAAGCATAAGCAGATAACTCAAGGCCAAAATTGTTGCAACAAATGGTTGACATAAATTCAATTTCAGATGACTTTATGCAATTTACAGTAGGTGATTAGTATATGGTGAAAAAAAACTCTTAGTACCTCGAATCCTTTGCACTGCATATTCTGCCCTAATACTGCTTTGTGGTAACAAACCTTTGACCCACTCTCCTTTCATCAATGCTTGAAGCCTCTGATGTTCAGTGATAGCATCCACACATTCCTGCATGAGAGGGATTATAGGATTTTGCTGAGGTGATTGTTGAAAATTGGCTGAAGGAAACTTAGCTGCATGTAAGATCAACCAACATAGTCCTAAGCAAAATTCCAAAAACAAAACCAAAACCAATCCTGCAAATGCAAAAATGGAAAATAGAATGCAGGAAATAATACTATAGGAGAACTTACGCATTGAAGTATCAAGAGTCTGAACAAGACTAGCACGTAACTGATGAAGAAGGGTATCTTCATCTAGAGCAAATGCAGGTTGCCATTCCTTGGTCCTATCAATTGG
>JANLJB010030888.1:0-36073 GCA_026212285.1 Bursera cuneata | reverse complement strand
AAGCGATGGCGGGTAGGGTAATTTACATTACATTCCATTGCATTTGTTGTTTTATTTATTGAGCTGCCAATGCCTGTAATGTTGTCCAAAGATTTCAATTGGATGGCGGTAGAATTGCATATTTATTGGTTTCAAAAGTCTTAGAAAGCTTCACTGAACTTTGAGCATTATCCCCTTAGATAATTTCCCCTAAGAACTTCATAAAGCTGTCTAAACCGTCAGAGGAGGAGAGGCTTTCATCTAGTTTAAGTTATCAGAAATTTTATCAAGAAGGATTGCAATCATGGGTATTTGATAAAATTTTGTTATTATGAGTGTACACTTATAAAATATAACAAATTTGTAGTTAATAAAATATAACAAATAAAATATCTTTGAATGGAATAACAAAATAATCTATGTAATTACCATCCTTTACAGCAATCTATTCATGAACGCTAATTTCCTCCCATTGTCCATAACCTTTAATTTCCTTCTTAATTATCGGATAGTCTTCCATGAATGATATATGTATATATATATATATTTATCAAACAAATATTCTCACTACCTTATATAAAAGGATAGAAAAGTGTAGTGATTTTCTTTTCCACTACAAAATGTTATGATACAAAAAGTTACAAATGGGTAAAAGAGATATTTCAGTTTTATTTTGATTGAACAGTGCACAAAACTCGGTTTGAAATTGTAACTAAAAGATAAGGGGTGAAAATCTATTTTCCAACACAAAATGTTATGATACAAAAAGTTACAAATGGGTAAAAGAGATATTTCAGTTTTATTTTGATTGAACAGAGCACAAAACAGGGTTTGAAATTGTAACTAAAAGATAAGGAGTGAAAATCTATCTGTTAATTTTTCTCCATAGGTGTACTATCGGAAGTGGGTGGTAAAGTGAATCCTACTAGCGTAGATAGATTTTATTTCATTCATAATTTGTGAACTGTCATATTTCATCTTTTTCATTTCCATTCAAGGGTACTTATGTTTCTCAGACCCCTTTAAGAACTTGAAAAATTATCAAAATGATCAAGTACTTTATTTATGAATGCTTTAGTATTAGAAATACATATTCTACCGAAGTGGAGCATTTTTTTAATTGATACTTAGTTTTGACATCAAAATTTGGCAACTAAAGCATCTCATTTTGGGAGGTAGAAGTGATTTTGGAAGTGTGATCCTTTTGGTAGTTAATAGCTCTTAGTTGGTCACTAAGGTAACTTTTTGTTCAGTTAGCTCTTCTTGCTTTGAATGATTTGACTTCCTTCTTTCGATATCTCTTCTTTCGGCAAGGTTTACGTTTTGTATTGAGTAGGCATTTCTTAGGGATGTCATTCTATTCTATAATGGTTGTCTTTTAAACTAATGACTTTAAGCTATCAATTGATCATTGACAGCTCCTTCTTGTGTTGCCTGAGATTAATCTTATATCGTTTAGGATCAATATGCTTTTTACTATTTGTCCCCTCTCTTTTGAGTGTTAAGTTGCTCTATTCAAGTATGTCTCTTGTTCTCAAGTCGATAGCGACTTTTTGTAGCCTTTTTGCCCTTACAACATGCTTGGGCCAAAAAGGACTTCTCTTACTTGGTAGTTGTTTTGCTTGATGTCATATTGTACTTAGAACTTAGAAGGATTACATGGTTTTTTCTACTAAAATTCATCTAGCCTTCTTGGAACCTTCATTGCGCTAGCAACTCGGGAGAGTTACATATTGCTTTCTTAGTCAATTTGTTTAGGGCCTCTTGCAGCCATGTTTATACTTAAAACATGGTAGATGCAATCGATCACTCTTTTGTTAAGGTTTACAAGGGCTCTTTCTTTTCTTTTTATGCATAAAACTTTCTAGAGGTTAAACATAGGCTCTCTAACTTAGGTTAGAGGGTTTCTTCGAACTTTTTTCTTTTTCACTATAGCTTGTGGTTGGACAAGATTTGTCCATAATAGAAGAGTTCAATTGAATTTATCTTTGAATTTTTCCTTTTTTAATATTTAAGCTAAAAAACATTAATCTTAGAAGGATGTGTGGGTCGGAAGGAATGGTGAATTGAGTGTTATTCTTGTTGTCTCTACTTACTCGATAACTTTTAGAGATGTTGCCAAGGCTTTGCATCGTTGCCTCATACTTTCTGAGTGGAGATGTTGTCAAGATTTTTTATCGTTGCCTCATGCTTTTTGAGTGGGATAATATTGTTTGTACCCCTACAATTTGGGTAAGTGACAATACACCTTCAAGGTTTCCTTTTTTGCCATTTACTAGAAGGTTGTAAATGGCAGTTAAGTGAAATATATACGAGGACAGATTAGTCATAATGCTTTCCAAGATTGTTCAACTTCTAATTCCAAATGCTAATGGACATAAGGAGTCCTAATTGAACAATACACGTGTTAGTGTTATAAGTAGAAGTTGGGGACCATTTAAAGGTAGCAAAGACAAAAATAAGGTCATTGAAAGGATTTGCACTTTGATTTCAACAAATGAAGGCGCTCAAAATTTAATGAGTTTTTTATACAGCATTTGGGTAATGAAAAATTAAAATTACTAAAGTTTGACTATGGAGTGCAAACCAGAGACAATGGTCAATGTTTCTATAATTGTCGTAGGACGAATATGATCTTTAAATCCCCAAGGTAATGTTCTTTAAGAATATGATGAAATATTTTGGAATTTCAAAAGATATCTTTAGTGATTTTGATGTTCAATTCATTAGTAGACTTTGGAATTTGCCCGAGGTATAGAATTGAATTTTTCTATTATCAATCACCTTTAGACCAATGGGTGAATTTAACATTATTTAAGGAATTTCCGCAACATTATATGATGCAAAATTAAAAGAACTGGTTGGATTCACTTGATGCAATTTAGTTTTGCTATAACATCCATCGCTTTTTAGGAAAAGGATGAGTCTTGATGAGATAGTTATGGAGCAACACGGGTTGACTTCCCATGAGGTGGCTGAACAATTCATTATGGAAAGTGTCCTATGATGCATACTTCATATAAGACATACAAGAGATGCTTGACCAAGCAAAGGTATTTCAACATATGAAGAACTATATGGAGTTTGTTTGGTGTCTAATGAAGTTTACAAGGTGTTGCTAATATTGACTTCCAACAAATGATAGAAGATTAGTAGTAAATTAGCATCAAACCCTAATTCTTAAATATGATAAACATCTGGGAGTTACCCAAGGGTAGATTAGATTTTCATAGTTCAATTTTTGGCATTATAAGGAAATGGCTAGGACAAGTTTCAATTTCAATCACTGGTATCATCAAAGAATGACTAGGATTGGTTTTAGGTGTAATTGGTTTATGTATTCAATGACTTATAGGAGAACTTGGACATTTGACTCCTAGCTTCACTCTCGAGGCTCTCCCTTGAAGATAGGTGGAAGAAAAATATGGTTGATGATCAAGGAATGTGACATTCATAGTGACGGAAACTCTTTGGTTGGTGGTTGATATCGCTTGTAAGTTTTATAGGTACAAAAATAGCTAATAAAAGCAAATCTAAGGGTCTTCGTATCTAATTTGGTCTATTAGGACCATAAATATGAACAAATGATGTGCACTCGAATACCTTTGAAGGAAGGTTTACAAAACCTTTGTAAGGTATTTGGTGGTAGACGGTTGATGAGACATGGCAATCATCTTCCTTTCCCTTCCAAAAGGTTTTGAAACTCTATTTTCAAGAAGTTGTCTTCTATGACTTTTTTATACACTTCATTTGATCAAACCTCTCAACTCTTGGTTACTTGGACTTGAACTTCGTTGGGGTCTAGAGTATTGACAACATAATTTGGTTGTTGTTCGACCACATAATTTGGTTTTTGTTTGACTAAATTACTTGTTGTGTTGTCCTCCTTTTTTCACTAAAGGAGGTTACTAAGGAGGATTTGCGTACTCAGGGATATATTTAACTAGCCAATTTTTTTGAATTTCTTTGTAGAAGAGTTTTTTTTTGGGTTTTGTTGCTTGTATGTTTCTAACGAAAATCTTTGTAGGATCTATCATTCTTAAGTTGTTAAATCAGAAAAAGAATTATTGTGTTTTTTCTTGGATTTTAGACTAAAGTGGCTTTTTTCGTTTACAGCAAGCAGCACTTGTGCTAAATGCTTCTCGTCGATTTCGATATACATTGGACTTAAAAAAGGAAGAAGAGAAGGAGAAAAGGAGGAGGATGATTAGATCCCATGCCCAAGTCATAAGAGTACTGCTCATATCTATTTATCTCTTACATTTATGTATATTAACTTGTAGTTGGATTAGTTTGATTTATTTATTTTGAACTTGTTGTTCAGGCAGCAGTTCTTTTCAAATTGGCTGCAGAACAATCAATTGGTATGTTAAACTTTCTAAATGTTTCTTCATATTTGTTTGCTAAATTTAAATTTGAATTATTCATTTTCTTATTAAACATATTGTATGTGAGAAAATACAATTTATATATTTTTTTTGTGTATTTACTTTTATATTTGTTATATATATGGAGGGCCTATATATATGTTCATAAAAGAGTATTTTGAATATTCTAGCTATATTATTAGTGTAAGTTTTATGACAAGTGCCATATTGGTTGGCTTAAAATTAAGGTTCATAAATCTAGAAATTAGTGAAACCCCTTCTACCAATCTTGGTTAGAATATGCTAAAAGCTAGACTCAAGATCACTAAGAGAGAAAACGGGTGGTCCATCTAAAACCTTTAATGGTTGATAGTAGAGTCGTAATCATTAGTTGTAGAGAATTGATGTTTAATAACTATATAATAGTGTTCCAAGTTTTGTTATTAGGATTTTATTTGTTGACATTGTTGGTGAAAAGACATGGTAATGTATCATGCTATAGTATTTGTTTTATTAGTTAAAAAATGAAAAAGAAATTGTACTAATTTGACGTTTTTTGGTAGAATTTTTAAATGGTGAGGATTGAGGATGAGTAATTGAATAGGACATTTATTTGTTTCCTTGGAAGAGTGGATGGTTAATTTCTTTAGATAAAAAGTTCAATTATGATGCTTAGGTAGTTGTTATTATAGAGAAAAGGGGTATACTTTTTCAAATGTATTATTAAAGGTCATGGAAACACTATACTAGGCATTGATGGTGGCAACTTATCCCCAAGAATTGGTAATTTGAAAGAGCAAATTATGGATGGTTTGACTAGGTTCTTGACATATTTATAAAGATTTATTAAAGTTGATATCGAGTGACACTAGTGGTGGTATATGTTGTTATTACACATTGGATAGATATCGGTTGGGGGGTTTCATCTTGGACTTATAAGAGGTTTAGGTAATTGTGGAACAAAATTGTATTTCTATGTATCTTTCTACAAGAGAGAGCAGCCTCTAAATAGGCTAGATACAACATTCAAGAAAAGAAAAAGAAAACAAAAATAGGAAAGGAAAGAACTACGTTATCCTTTTTACAACAGAAATCCTAAACTTTCGAATCCTTACTTTTTCACACTCCCCCTCAAGCTGGTGAATAGACATTTTTCATTCCTAACTTGGAACTATTGTGTGAAACATTGTACTGTGTAGTCCTTTAATAAACATATCTGTTAATTGACTAGTTGTAGAGACATAAGGTGTGCAGATCAAGCCACTATCTAATTTCTCTTTAATAAAGTGTCGATCTATCTCAATATGTTTAATCTTGTCATGTTGAACTGGGTTATGAGCAATATTGATAGCTGACTTGTTGTCGTAGTAGAGTCTCATTGGTCCATTCCAATCTCGACTAGGAGGTTTCCCATTTAGTTCCCAGCACTGATCTTTTGTATGTCGTAGTTTTTTGCAATAGGTGCATCAAAGACTATACTTGTTATTACGAGGCTGTGATTTGGAAGTGTCTTTTCCTTCTACTTCAGTTGCTTGTTGCCGTTGATTAGCTTCTAATGGCTGGTTTTGCTGTCGCATATTACTTGACAGTGGTGGATTTGACCCTAAAACCCAACTCCGATTATTTTGCCCAGATGCTACTAGTGCTGAACCATCCACTTTTTGTTGTTCAAGCATAACACTCCTACTCTCTTTTCTCTAACTATTGAAATAGTTTCATTTAACGAAGGCACTTCAGCTTTACCCAAAATCTGTATTCGGACTTGATCAAATTCAGCATTAAGACCTACTAGAAAATCATAACTCTATCTCTCTCGATGATCTTATTGAGAACTGCTGCATCAACACTACATTTCATCTCAATATATCGGTAGTAGTCAAGTTCTTGCCAGAGATTTTTCAGAATATTTGCATATTCTGTCACAAATCTATTCGCTTGCCTAGTATAAGCAGTCTTGATTTTAATCTCATATATTTAAGCAGCGTCATTGACTTTCGAGTATGTTTGTTTGATAGCCTCCCATATGCCCTTTGTTGTAGACAGAAACATACAAGTATCACTGATTTCGGGTGACATCGAATTCCATAGCCATGACATCACCATATAATCTTCCTCATCCCATGCAACAAATTTAGGATCCGCAGGGTAAGTTCCTGTTCCAAGAAGATGACTAAGTTTCGTTCTTCCTTTTAAGAAGGATCGTACCACTTGAGACCACTTTAGATAATTTCTTCCATCGAACCGGTAGTTGGTAGGAAGGCTTGGCAACTCTCCATTTGAATATTTGGGCGGAACCTCATCAGAATGGGATATTACAGTAACCTCAGACATTATGATGAGCAATTAAGGCTATTTGTGTCAAAAAAAAAAAAAAAAGGCCAGGCTGTTTTGATACCACAAAAGAAAACAAATGAGAATAGGTCGGGAAAAAAAGAAGGAAGGAGACCAGAGACCAGATCCCACAATCTCTCGTCGGAAGCATCGAGGAACCAGATCGAAAATAGTGGCCGAAATAGAAAAACGGAGACCGGAAAAAAAGTCAACGGAAGCAGTGCTGGAGGTCGAAATCTGCTACGAGGGTGATGCTGGTAGCAAGAGGCAGCGACGGTAGCAGCGCTAGAGACCACCGAAGTCGCTTCGAAAGTATATTCAGGCTAAGAACGATCAATCGGCATGGTCTGGTGTTGTCGGTAACCCCAATCGGTGAGTTCTGATGTCGTTGGTGATTACGTTGGGTTCGCCAAAAAATCGAGTCAGGTTTAGGAATGATCGATCGACACATTCTGTTGTCGCCGGTAGCGTCGATTGTGTTCTGACGGCGTTGGTGGCAGCTTGAACTGTTTTGATGTCGCCGGCAGCCTAAAAACTTCAGATTGTAATTTTCTTCAGCGGTTAGTTAGGTCTGATGTTGCTGGCGGCAGCTTCTGGGTTCACCGGTGACCGGAAAGATCTTAATCTTCTTCTTCTTCAATAATACAACAATGAAGGCTGTCTTCTGTGGATTCAGGCAGCAATAAAGGTTGCTAGAACAGAATCGGCAATGAAGGCTCTGATACCATGTGGAACAAAATTGTATTTCTATGTATCTTTCTACAAGAGAGAGCAGCCTTTAAACAGGCTAGATACAACATTTAAGAAAGGAAAAAGAAAATAGAAATAGGAAATGAAATGGGAAAGGAAAGAACTACGTTCTCTTATGTACAACATAAATCCTAAACTTCCTAATCCTTACTTTTCCATAGTAATATCATGTAATAGGTTAGTCTTTTGGGTGGATGGTAAGCCCCTGATCTGTTACAAGTGGTATTAGAGTTGGCTGATATTCTCATTTGTTGTGGGCTGTGTTGTTTCCGTGCCAAGTGCCTGAAAAATAGGATTTAGGTAGGTGGCTGGGTTTGACTAGTGGGGAGTCAGAAGTAGTGAGTGCCTCACATGAGTAGGTGGGGGAGAATGTGGTGATCCCATATCACATAGATGTTGAGTTGCAAGGCTTGTTGTCCCTATCTAAGGTAGAAGTATTTTATCATGCTCATGCTACTCTCAGATTGGTTCAAGAATCTCTTTAGTAATGTATTGCCAATGTTTACATTGGTTCTAAAACTATTTGGATTTAGCCAGACTGTAGTCGAGGCCATGTAAGGTAATTTGAATCAGTTGACGAATCAAGACTCCTTCATATTTGATTTTAGGTACTGGTTCAAGAATATCTAGAGGTGGGTTTAGATTCTTTTTAGTTGATGAAGTGCAGTGTTTCTCAAAGTTAGTTTTGGCAGATGGTGAACTTGGGCTCACATATTAGTAATTTATTTGATGATGGCTTGAGAGTGATGAAATGTGTAATGCTTATGTTCTTTGGGGAGAGTAATGAAGGGTACAGGGAAGAAGACTTTTTGTATGTGGTGGATGTAAGTTGCCAATGAAGAGAAAGGCTTGCTTTGAGACGGGGGCAAGGATTTAGAAGCTGCTATAGTGAAATTGAGAGGTTCAACGAATCAGGGGCTACACACAAGCGGAACTGTAGTTGGTTTGATGGGCCGCTAGGAGAAAAGAAATACTGAAGTATAACTGAAGATTGAGAGTCTGACCATGTGAGGAAATATTAGGGTTTTCTAGTGTATTTTATCTTATATTAACAATGGACAGGGAAATCTTATATATGTGCTCCAGATTATCCTTAGTTATAAAGGAGAATGTTTCAAGTATATTTCATAAAAATGCGATCACGAATCCTTGCTTAATAAGATTGTTAAATATGACTGAGTACATTACATATTTTTTTCACAAAGGACCTATTTATTATTTCTAATTCTTAATTTTCAGGTTCTTTCTCTTTGGAATCAGGCAACACACAATTTTTATAAGTTTTTTGACAAATTAGATTTGATTAACCTTAAATCTTGAAAATTATCTTTGGAATGTTAAGTAACCATTTAATCTAATAGCTGAAGCTATTAGATTCGTGGGCCAATGATAGTGTTAAGCCTTTTGATACTCCCCCTTACATGTAAGGTGGACATTTGTTCACTCGAATCTACAAAGAGAATTGATAATAATTGTAGATATGGACACATGGACATTTGAGCTTAGAACCTTTCGTTTTGATGTCATGTTAAGTTATTACTTTATTTGAAAGCTTAGGTTTTCAGATTAAGACCCAACAATAGTTTTGAATCCTTAGACATGGAAAAAAAATGAACTTTGATGTAATCTCCTATGATGGGATATTACCAAGGTCATTTATTTGTTCATTTCAATCTTCTATAAATTGGAGAATCGGTTCATGGGGCTATTACTTGAAACCAGATGGTTTTTTAAGGTGACAGTTCAACCGGTAGTATCGTGGACAAAATAAGAGATGTCTAACATGATGTAAAACTGTGCTTATACAATCTTCTGTTATGGTTATTTATTCTTCATTTTACATATAGTATCCTCATATTGAGCCATACCAGTAGGACCTAGGAATATGAAAGATATGTTGATGATAAACTTCATAAAAGAGGATAACGACACCGAATGCTTTAGTTTCATGTGGCAGTGCTTTAAATCACACTCTTGTAAAGATTCATATTTTTGCATCCATTGTAGATCCTATTGATATACATCTAGTAGATAAACCAGAAGTACATTTTGATCTAGAAGTTAGATTATTGGGCTAATACCAAATTTCTGTTGTTATCGGCTAATGAGCACCGACCTTATTATAATTTTTGATATGTGAGTGTATTTTATGCTCGTGCTTTGTAGGTTAATTGCTTTCCTGTTTATTTATTTATTACATATGTGATATCAGATACAGTAGTTAAACCGCCAATATCAAGTGGTGATTATGGAATAGGACTTGAAGAACTTACTTCAATGACAAGGGATCATAATTTTTCAGCTTTAGAGCAATATGGTGGGGTAAGCCAATTATGAATTCATTCTTCCTTGTATTGTAACACGTTATTTTTATAGTTAGTTCACATAATGCTTTGTCACTTTATCAGGTTGAAGGTTTGTGTGATTTGTTAAAAACAAACTCAGAGAAAGGTATTAGTGGTGAAGATACTGACTTGTCAAAGAGAAGGAATTCATTTGGGTCAAATACATATCCTCTGAAGAAAGGAAGAAGTTTCTGGGTAAATTTTCATATATTTTTTTTATGTTCTATTAATATACTTCTGTTAGGAATATATTGTTAACTGCTCTGCATTCTGGTGCTCCATCTCGCAGAATTTTCTTTGGGAAGCTTGGCAAGATTTAACGCTTATCATCTTGATTGTAGCTGCTGCAGCTTCATTGGCTTTGGGAATAAAGACTGAGGTAAGCTAGTTACTATTCATGTGTGTTTAAAACAGTGATGTCGGTGATAGCAATCATTTCCTTAACGACGTGAAAGATAACAGTTTTGCCTCAATGGGTTTTACTTTTGAGCATGCCTCTGTACTTGTGTCTTGATACATGAGCAAGTATTTACTTTGGTACAATTCTAAGGCTTTGGTGCAAATAAACAATAATGTTGCTTTGTAAAAAAGCTAATATAGTATATTAAAATCTAACAAAGGAAAGAAATATAAATTTAATTCATATCATGAGTATAAAGAGTTTTACTCATGATAAGGTATGGAAGACCATTGCTGATGCAACCACAAGTTTTCTTATATTGAGACATGTATATTGACTCCATAATCACATTACGTTTGTAAATTTTTCTATGAATAAAAGGTGGGTCTTTTGAATCTCTATTCTTGGCATCTCACAGGGTGTGGTATTATCAATACCCATTTGTCATATATTTCTCTTAACTTTCTTAGCTTCAATGTGTTTTACCCTACTTTGTTGATGCTTATTAGGTCTCTAGACATATTTTTAGAAAGAATTAAAATCATTGAATGGGATTATTGATGTGTCTTGGTTGATATCCAAAACTCTGTATTGCAAAAGTGTCGGCTAAATATTGATTTCTTTAAAAATATTTTATAAGAAACAAAAGAGATATATTGCTAAATAAAAACAATAACAAAAAGTGGTCCAGGTGTCCACAATTGAAGATAACCTTTGAGGGGAAAAGAGCTATACATACATGTATAGATAAATCTTTGGTTTGTTTTTTTGATGTTTTTTGTCTTTCCTCTCCGTTTCTTATTCTTGAACGGGAGTTATTTTGACTTTTCTGCTTATATTTGTTTGACTTTCTCACTCCCCCCCACTGCATAACCTGTTCTTTCATTTTCTAATTTTTAACGATTAACAGTCTCTTTCTTTTGATCTTGATACATGTCCTAGGGAGTGCAAAAAGGATGGTATGATGGGGCGAGCATTGCCTTTGCTGTTTTTCTTGTTATAGTTGTTACAGGTAGTTAATTTGATTAACATGGTCTCTTAGTTTATGGTTTCCATATGACTACCTTCCAGATGGAAGAAAAGTAAAGAAATTTTTGAAACTTAGATTTTTGGGGTTGGAATGGTATATCAAAGATCATGTAATTTATGGTAACCTCTTGACATACAGAAAAGCTTTCATCTATCTAATGAGGAAAATGTAATATATGTTTATAATGATTTTACATGGATTAAAATGCGGTGGTTAGAGTAGGCATAATTTTTGGTGTACCTGCAACAATATAGGATTTCCCTGCTGTTGAACCTTCATGGCACAATTTGTTAGTTCTGGGTGCTGGTTTTTATTAGTTAAAAAATATATATAAATATTGCTTCGACGATTGAGGTTTTTTAAAATCTAATATCATCTTAATATGTAATCATTTCCAGCCCTAGTCTGGAACCATAGTTATTCTTTTTATTTGCTCATTATAGGCTCCTTTAATAAGCCATTTATTACTTCTAAAATCTAATTTTCTTTTATTTTCATTTTTACTTGTATACTAGCTGTTAGTGATTATCGTCAATCTCTTCAGTTTCAAGATCTGAATAAGGAAAAGAGAAATATACAAATAGAGGTGGGTGACTAGGCATTCATATTTAATGTTCCATCTTTTACCTTTGGGCTGATTATTTAAAAATCTGCAGGTCATGAGAGGGGGTAAAGCATTGAAGATTTCAATATTTGATGTGGTTGTAGGTGATATTTTACCTCTTGGAATTGGAGATCAGGTAGTGTACCATAGCTCGGTCTGTTCTTCAGGGTCTCTTAAAAGTTTTTTGCTTAATCACTGAACTATTTTCCCTAGGTCCCTGCTGATGGAGTCTTAGTTACTGGTCATTCTCTTGCCATCGACGAATCTAGCATGACCGGTGAAAGCAAGATTGTGAGTATGTCATACTATGAGTAACATAATCATCTGATGGTTGAACTTTACTTTTCTTATTAAAATGTATGTTGTAGGTTCGGAAGGATCATAAAGCACCCTTTCTGATGTCTGGCTGCAAAGTTGCTGATGGCGTGGGTACCATGCTGGTAATATATGTGTTATTTTCTTTTGCCTGATTTCCTGATAACTTATAAAACCTGATTTTCTACGAGCTTATAACAGTTTTATGTTGACATTTGTTCTTTAATTTATTGGTTCGATTGGGAGACCATGGAAAATGTTGACTGACTATTGAAATGGTTATAGATTTTGTTTTGCCTTGTTAAATCATGTATATTTGTCTTCATTCATTCTTTTTTTTTTTGTTTTTTTTTTTTTGTTTTAAATAACCAATGCATTGATTGTTTGGTGGGAGATAGTCAGATTGTTATTGTTGACTATTTATTTATTTTGGTCTGTTGACAATAAATTCCCACTTGAAGCAACAGTCTTGAACAGTAGCAAACCTTGTAAATCCCACTCCTGCTTTAGTTCTATATATTGTTAAAGACAAGCATACGAGTAAACAATTTAATTTTGTAATTATGATGATGCATTTAATTGTACAAATGTGCTATTTGTGCTTTGTACCATGGTAGACTAAAACTTCATTGGTTCTTAGTAAGTAGGATTTGGGTGAAGGAGGGTAGATTATTTAATGGATTCTGAATTTTATTTATTCATCTCTTCTTTATTTTATATTTACTTATTTGTTGTGTTGTCCTCTTTGTTAAACTGTTAGCTGGTTCATTAGTTTGCTTTTTCTATCTTGCCATATGAAGATTCATGTTATTTAAACGATATATAGGTGACTGGTGTTGGAATCAATACCGAATGGGGATTATTGATGGCAAGTGTATCGGAGGATACCGGTGAAGAGACTCCCCTGCAGGTTTTCTTCCAAATTAAATATCCATTTTCAATTTGTTATTGAAATTTGTGATACACTTATTCTTGTGTTTCAATTATGTCCAATGAACTGTAACAGGTACGATTGAATGGAGTTGCAACATTTATAGGTATAGTTGGGCTTTCTGTAGCTGGTTTGGTCCTTGCCGTCCTTTTGGCCAGGTAAGTTGGAGGTGATAAGTAGAGTTACTCTTCTATTAAATTTAACACATGTACTCTTAGTGCTAACTGTTTGATTTGGAAATTTTAGGTTCTTTACTGGGCATTCCACAAAGCCAGATGGCAGCCCTCAATTTATAAGGGGCCGTACTAGCTTTGGTGATGCAATAGATGGAGTCATTAAAATTGTTACCATAGCTGTAAGTGTAGTCCCTTGATATTTTACAATTTATGTACTAAAATCTTTCTGACTAATTCCAGAACCATTCAGGTCACAATTGTAGTTGTTGCTGTGCCTGAAGGGCTTCCTTTGGCTGTTACCTTGACGTAAGCATATGTTATCAATTTTGCTTCATACAAAAATAATAGAAAAGTCATGGATCTAATGCTAATCTATTAGTTTTATTCAAATTAACTTTGTTTTGCACTTGATTCTACGACAGTCTAGCATACTCAATGCGGAAAATGATGGCGGATAAAGCGCTGGTAAGTCACATTATCTGTTCTTGTTATAAAATCTTCTTTCTTCTATGATTTCCCTGTTTCAATCGTTATATAATTTATTTTTCTAATAGAGTAAATTATGCAGGTGCGTAGGCTTTCAGCATGTGAGACAATGGGGTCTGCAACAACAATATGTAGTGATAAAACTGGGACATTGACCTTAAATGAGGTGGGTTCTACACTAGTAAGCGTGGGCCACTTTGTAATGAAAAGGATATTGATATGGATGTCTTAGATATGCCCAATGTAGTCAATACTAATATCAAACACCTAATAATGTTTTTAATGAAATTAACATCATATTTTACTATTTTAGTCTTTTCATGTCAACATATGCACTACTTTGTATAGTTTTTTGTTTGTAATCCAATGTTTGTTTCCTCATATCACCATGGCTTTTACATTGTAAGGATCATTCTCTACTACCCCTTTTTTTGGATGTGAAGCAGTTGTTTTCTAAAGCTTCTTTGGAACACTTCGAAGTTTTGTGCTGCTTTTATGTTTGCACTTGAGTCTTTTAGGTATCTGAATTTAATCGTTAAACTGTCATATTACAGATGACTGTTGTTGAGGCTTATGCTGGGAAAAAAAAGATCAATCCACCAGATGACCCCTCCAAAATGAACTCATCATTTATTTCTCTGTTAAGCGAGGGCACTGCACAAAACACTACAGGCAACGTTTTTGTGCCTAAGGTAAAGTTCTAATCGTTGTAAATTTGTTATTATCAACTGTTATCAATATAAACTGATTACATTGTATATTTAATATCAATATGCATACACATATATACACAAGCACACTGTCTATCTTAGGAAGCTAATAAACTCACATAAATCATTCTCATGATTCACTCCTATAATCATGCTCACAGCTCACACACAATCCCTAATATACAGCTCATAACACTCCCCCTCAAGCTGGAGCATAGATATCAATCATATCCAGCTTGTTACAAATAAGATTAACCCTATTTACAAATCGAGAATCGCTAGATCCACCAGCCGGGACAGTAGCTTCACCAGTAAAGGATCACCAGAGAACTGCGTAGGCGATTGTTGAATCATAGATTGCCTGTGATGCAGGTCGTGGTTGACGATTCTGGTAGCAGATCGAGAATCGTGACGCCCAAGCAGTTTTGGATTCACTAGTCGGGATCGAGACGCTGCCAGAGAACAAGGGACTTCGCCGGATCTTGCAGTGTCTCTCCGGTGAGAAGAACACGGGGCAGATCGGTAGACAACACCAAGAAAGAGCCTAGGATTGCAGGAAATAGAACTTAGGTCACTGGAAAACCACCGAAAAACCATCGAAAGAAGAAGAATCCGATCAGAAATTGTCGGAAGAACCAGACACGGGGCAGATCGGTAGACTGCACCAAGAAAGAGCCTAGGATTGCCGGAAATAAAACTTAGGTCACCGGAAAATCACCGGGACACCACTGGAAAGCTACTGGAAAATAAGAATCCGACCAGAAATTGTCGGAAAAAGAAAAAGAAAACAGAGAACACCAAACTAGAAGAGGCAACCTTGCTCTGATACCATGTTATCAATATAAACTGATTACATTGTATATTTAATATCAATATGCATACACATATATATACACAAGTACACTGTCTATCTTAGGAAGCTAATAAACACACACAAATCATTCCCATGATTCTCTCCTATAATCATGCTCACAGCTCATACACAATCCCTAATAAACAGCTCATAACATCAACAAAAGTTCTGCTACTTCTAAAAATATAAAAAAGAAAAATAATAGGAGAAATATGGAGCACCGCTATTGGAAAGTCATTATTTGATCAATATATAGCTAGTGGATGAGGAGACCTAAAACACAATGAAGATAAGAATTCTGATAAATTTAGAACAGTAATAATGTGGGTACACTTCAATATTTTGAATTAATTATTCGTGGGGATAGGGTTCCTCCTCCTGCTGCCACACTTTTATAATTCAGTTTAATAGGATTTAAAAAAATCTTCTTTTTCTTTATCCTTGTCAAATCTTAAAGGGTCTGATCTAATTCTTTTATACTCTAAAGTCAGTTTTGTTCAAAAGTGGGTGGGTTTATACATTTTAAACCACGGACAGGTATTTTGACTATTTGTTGTTTAAATTGGTTATTCATTCTTAGGGATCTCTTGTTTTCATTGTGGATATGTGCTATACAGGTCTAGCTTCCTTAGTTTTGGTTACTAATAAAATTTGTATGGTTTATTTTTATATGTTGTAAACATCCTAGTTGATTTGTATGGTTGGACCACTTAGGGTTCTATAACAGGTCTTGGGATCAAATCCTGCCCATATCAAGGTTGGGAGGGATTTAGTTTAAACTTAGGGGAAGGTTGGGCACCAAGGGTAGAAAAATAGAAGGTAATATAGTGAAACTTGTTTCTTTGCGTAAAGGAAGTTTGCAAGCTTTGGTATTAGCATTATTAAATTCTCTCATAATCGATGTGTATGTCCTTAACATAGGATTCGGTATGGGTATCTGTGATAGCTGATATTTAATACAATGCTCAGCCTGATTGTTCTAAGAGGTCTTAGATTTGACTAACTGCCCACTGGAGATTGCTTTTCTTCTATTCTATTGTGCTGTCTGTTTATTGGGATTGTATTTTGTATATATACATTTTTTTCATCCTTGTGATTTGCTTGGCGTAGTTGTCTTTTGGAATGATTGGTTTGCCTTGAACCTTGACTTTTATTTCTACTTTTTAAAAAAAAGAAAAAAAAAAATTTTCTTGAAGAATATTCTTTTTGTTCTTTTATTGCTGTTCCCTCCTAGGGGGTTTTGTCATTTATCAGTTAAATTTGTTGATTCTTACTTTGACATACTATTGAGCTCCTGAAATTGTCATTTAATGCATCGCCTTGGCAGGATAGAGGAGAGGTAGAGATTTCTGGATCTCCTACTGAAAAGGCTATTCTTTCTTGGGCAGTCAAGGTACTCTTTTCAGCTGTATATTAGTGTCTATATTAAATATATTGTCATTTGTAATTGTCAGATTAGTAGGTTTTCTTATTTGAGGGATTATAGGGGCCGTTCTGTATTTACTTATGTAGTTTTATGAGTTTGTCAAGAAGTTTAATTTTGCATTTTCAAGATTTGAGAATGCTTTTTGTATTAATTTCTTCCAAATAACATTCTGGAAAGATTTGAGAATGCTTTTTGTATTAATTTCTTCCAAATAACATTCTGGAAGTGAAAACAATATAAATTGTTTGGTAGAGTTTTCACATAATAACACAATAGAAAAAATTAATATAGAAATTAAAAAGAATTTTCTAGTTTTTGACAAATGAATCCTGAATATGGAGAAAACAATGAAAGAAAAAAATTTCCACTATTTTTTTACTTTTAATTGTCACAATCGAAATAGAATTTTGTACTCTTTGAAAACAGAAAATAAAACATATGTTGACCAAGTCTTTTGCATTTCACAAGAGAGAAACGCGAAAACCTAACGAAAAATTAAACAAAATGTCCCATAGTAAACTCTGTCTTCTTCTCTAATCCTAATATGATAGTACAGCAATCTCTAGTATCACAATGCAAAAGTTTTAAGCTCAAACTGTGCTGTTGATTAGTTATCAAAAATCTTTATGCAGTTAGGGATGAAGTTTGATGTTGTCAGATCAGAGACCACAGTTCTCCATGTTTTCCCTTTCAACTCAGACAAAAAACGAGGTGCTGTTGCGTTAAAACGGGTAATGGTTTCATTTAACTTCTTGATTATGAATTTGTTGATGCAAGTTTGAAACTTTGTTTATTATTTATTTATTTTAAATAAATAGGATCTACAATGCATTTATTATACTTATCAAGTAAATTATCTTTCTATGCATTGCCATAATGATATCTGCAGAACAGGAAAGGATATTATCTTAGTTACTTGAATATAGAATACAGACATGCTGCTTCATGATCTTTTGATTCACATCACATGCATTTTTGTCCAACTTGACAAGAAGTGTAGCAATTCTCTGCTCTAAACTTCTGCTTCCCTTTAGAATGAAGATAGTTAATTTCTGATAGACTGGTTTACTTAAAAATTTTTTTTTAATCTAAAAGGATCTCTCTTCTATACCGAACATCAGTTTCTAACCAGTAAACCCTCTGCGGTAGATCTTTTGTCTCTGCATGAAAGAGCTTTCAGAATATCATATATTAAGACTAAGTATGAAGGGGTGAGATGCTTTTGATGCTAATGATACTTCATTTGATTTATTGCAGATGGATTCTGAAGTTCATATTCATTGGAAAGGAGCAGCTGAGGTAGTTCTAGCCTGTTGTACAAAATATCTCGACTCAAATGGTGAACTGCAACCCATTGAGGAAGACGAGGTTTGAGATAATTGTCTTTGTTTTTTCTAATTAGAAAAGAAATATTTTAGTGTTTACAGAAGTTCTGAGAGAACAACAAGATAAAGGGTTTTCCTTGAAGTGGTGATAGATTTTCTTAAAAGTTTAAATTCTAGAAATGTGGATGAGTTATCCTTCCAATCAATTATGATTCTTTTATTTTGATTTTTTTATTATTCTTCTAATTCTTTGCAGAATTTTTTCAAAAAAGCTATTGATGAAATGGCTGAAAGGAGCTTGCGATGCATTGCCATTGCATACAGATCATATGAAACGGACAAAGTTCCTTCTGATGAAGAGAGCTTAGACCAATGGGTTTTGCCTGAAGATGATCTTGTTTTGCTTGCTATAATTGGTATAAAGGTATGCTTGATGGAATAAATTGTAAATTGTAAGACCCACTCTCATATAGTATGATATTATCCACTTTGGATTTTGCTTTCACGGTTTTGGTATTAAAATCACCAAAAAGACCTCGTACTAGTTGAGAAACAATGGCCCTTTATAACTAGGCGATGTGAGATTTTGATACTCCTTTTCACCTCATCCACTCTAGCTTCTCCATGTCTCAAGACTATTGGATCTTGGGTATTAAATAAAATGTGCTGTAGAACAATTTTTATTTTATTTTTTTCCTTGGTCTTTTATTTACTTACTGCTTTACATTTATTTTCTTTTGTGGAGGCAAGGGACCTTCATCTATGATGTGTCACTTTATTGTTGTGCTGAAAATATCAATATTTCTTGCTCTAAATAGCATGAAAACATTGGAGATAGTTAAACTTTATTGCTGTGCTGAAAATATCAAGATTTCTTGCTCTAAATAGCATGAAAACATTGGAGATAGTTAAACTTGTATTTCTATTTGGTGTTATACGCTTTTTCTACCTGAAGAGACACGAGAATGCATGTCATACGTTCATTTCTGTGTTAAGTATCTACATGGCTTTCATTTACCCTCTGAATGTGGCAAATCTTTTTCTTACAACTTAGGATTCTGTCAGCTATCCGAAAAGAAATCCTTACATTTCCTCATTCCTGGTTCTTAAATTGTGATGGGAAATATGTTTATCCAGATGGTAGAAATTTTTTTCATTTTTATCACCACAAAGCTTCGAGTTTACTAGTTACTACTAAGTCTCATACTGCTGTATGCAAATACATGTGCAAAATAAAAAGATTTTCTCCTTATGTACCACTTTGTATAACTTCTTGGTGTTTCTGTGCCTGTTGGTATCAGCACCTGCTTCATATATCTAAATATGTTAAGAATCATCTCCGGTTGTGCATAATAGAGATGATGTTATTGATCAGTTGTCTGTTTCTTTTATGGATAACTTGCCATTTTTATTAATTAACCTTAAATGGTCCTTTATCATGCTCTGACTATCTTCCTGCAGCACTATTAGTGCCTACAACTGCCTAATATAATGTTCATTTGTAGGATCCTTGTCGTCCAGGTGTCAAAGATGCAGTGAAAGTGTGCAAAAAAGCTGGTATTAAGGTAGTGTGCTTCATCTTTTCTAAATTGACTTTCGAATTCAAATTACATGAATAGTCATGCAATCATGTGTATGGATGTTTCTCTAGAGTTGACTGACCAAATATTTTATGCTGTTTTATTTATAGTTTTATTATTTTCTTTTATTTTATTTTTGGTCTAATGTCAAACTAACTAATAATTATGATAATTGAATGTGAATTTATACAAGGTAGAATTAAATTACCAGAAAAATGCTTATGAGAGTCATTTGTTTGTGAATCCACAGGTACGCATGGTCACTGGAGACAATCTTCGAACAGCTAAAGCAATAGCTTTGGAGTGTGGAATACTTGACTCAGATGCAGATCTTTCTGGTCCTTATATAATTGAAGGGAAAGAATTCCGGGAAAAGACAGAGAAAGAAAGGGAACAACTTGCCAAAAAAATAACAGTATGTTCCAAATAGTGTAAATTTCCAATGGTCATAAGCATTAGCCATAGATTCCAATAAAACATAAATTTCCTGCATTCTTTTTTTTCAATTAATTTCTTGGAGCCTTGTTAGGTGATGGCGAGGTCTTCACCTAATGACAAGCTTTTACTTGTTCAAGCCCTGCGGAAGGAAGGGGATGTTGTCGCTGTGACTGGAGATGGTACTAATGATGCTCCTGCACTTCATGAGGTATGTTGCATTTTCGCTTCCAATAGCAATGAGGTTTTGCTTAATCAGGGCTTTATGATATTAAGAGTGGTGTGAGGATGTGTCAGGTTAGAGTTGACAAGTGATGTACGACAAAAGTGAGTATATATCACGAAATCCAATGAGTGAAATTAGGAGAAAAATAAAAGAGAAAAGAATAAGCTGAAATTAGAGAGAGAAGAATAGAAATTGCAGAAAGAAGAGAATAAAAGAGGGTTCGAAAGAACTATTTAGATAGAGAAGAGGGATAAAATTTTCAGTCATTATATTATCATATTGGTCAATTTATTCTCTAAAACAATATTGGGCTTACTCGGACTGATACAATCTACTTTTAAGTATTCATATGCTGCTCAAATTAGAAAAATAAATTTATGGAATCTAAATCTAATCCAAAAAACTGCTAATTCTACTTAAATAGGGAAACTCTTTAATCTTTACATTAAACGTGTTCCATAAAATAGGTGATAAAATGTAGGCCGTAGATTTTGCATCATTCTTACAAGCCTGGGAAAAACTCAATTGTTAGCCAGTATAGCTGTTAAGACTTTCATATCAGGTGGATGCTGCCAATGTATAGAAAACTTTAAATTTTGTTCTGTGTGGGTCCAGCAATCTGCTGGAGTTATCCACTACTGCAGCAAAACTGCAATCAGTTGATCATCATACTGTTTCTGTAATCAGGCTTTTCTCCAAAGAAAAAGACATAGGGTCTATGACAATGACCAAGTCCTTAAAGAATAAATAAATAAATACAAATAAAAGTCTACTTAAAATAAGAAATTAAATTTAGAAAATTGAATTCCGTGATATTGACATATAGTAGATATGCTCAAACCTGTATCCATTTATCTCATGCTTCCTTTTGATACTGATTTCAGTTTTACCTCTCTCTGTAATTTAGGCAGATATAGGTCTCGCAATGGGCATTCAAGGTACAGAAGTTGCAAAAGAGAATTCAGATATAATTATCTTGGATGATAACTTTGCTTCAGTTGTAAAGGTTAGTGATTATGTTAAAAGCCTTTTCTTTCAGTGGGGGCTGTTTGTTATACCTTTTTTTTTTTTGGGAGTGAAAATCTAATTTCTCTCCTCCCACTTTCCATGTTTTACAGTTCTGCATGAAATACTTATATTGTTTATATTTATATATGGAAACTTTGAGATATAATGGCTATAAAATTATAGTGCATGTTCTTTATTTATCTTGACACCGTACACTTAACACCTTGAGTGACTCTAGCCTTCTTTATTTATCTTGACACCGTACACTTCAAACCTTGAGTGACTCTAGCCTCTAAGCAAATGCAAAGGATAATTTAGGATCAGCCGAACTTATGAGGCCCATGCCTTGACTTTGGGCCTACCTCCAAATTTCTGATGCCCTCTGACAAATCTAGACATATTGGTTTATTTCTTTTATATTTGTTCATTTTGTAATGACTTGTAACATATTTAGTCTTAGAGCACTTTTTATGTTAAATATTTAAGAGGTCATTATCTAAAAATTTCTCATCATTTTGATAATTTGTAAACGAGGACTTTGTCTTTTCTTTGCAGGTTGTACGCTGGGGCCGTTCTGTGTTTGCCAACATTCAGAAGTTTATACAATTTCAACTTACTGTAAACGTTGCAGCTCTTATAATTAATGTGGTAGCAGCAATATATTCCGGTGATGTACCATTAAATGCAGTACAGGTGATTTTTCTCTCTCTCTCTCTACTTGCTCTTGAAACATTTTATTCTTTGATATGAAAGCATTTTAAAATTTTTGTTTTTGAATAAAATTACAGAATGAGAAGTTGGCTATAAATGAATAAAATTTAAAATCCAATCGGCATTGCAGATTGGTTTATAGTTTTATATATACATACTTTCCAGAATAATCAAAGCAATCGCTGATCTTTACCTCTTTTTTCGTAAAATACTTATATTCTGAAAATTGATATAACAGTATATTTTATGGTTCTTTATGATTTAATCCTTTAAATTGGAATTCAATTGGTATTTAAAGGATAATTTGTCCTTGGGTTTTCCTTCAATTTTTTCAATATTTCCTATAAAATACTTTCAGTGCATTTAAATGCTGGAAGCAGGAATTTTGTGTACCTCTTGCATAGGAAAGATAAATTATAGGCTTTCTTAGGTATTTTAGATATGTAATGAAATCAATGGTGGTACAGTATTTTTATTTGGATTAGGGAAATTCCAAATTTATTGTGTTTGTATATCTGGCTTCAGGATCTTATTGGCTGTTGAAAATATTGAATTTAGATATCCCTATCTTATGACCAAATTTTACTGCATATCTATTGGTGCAGCTACTGTGGGTTAATCTCATAATGGATACTCTTGGAGCACTTGCACTGGCTACAGAACCACCAACAGAGCACCTTATGCATAGATCACCAGTTGGCCGAAGGTTTGAACTACTGCTTGTTGCTGACTATGCGCATTAGTATACTTAAAAAAACGTTATGAGCTTAACATTGTTCAATTTTTATGTAATGTGGTTTTGTGTTGTAAAAGATCTCCCTATGGCTTTACATAGATTGCTGTTGTTATTGGGTCAAATAATGGGTGATTATATGAAACTTCTCACGACTTGAGGCTAACTAAGGACTTGGTTACTTTCACCAGTCTAGATAGAGATGTGTAATTAAATTGTTTATTGAGTCACTTAATGTTTTCTCAGGGAACCTCTTATAACAAACATCATGTGGAGGAATTTGATTATACAGGCGAGTAGTCTCTTGTCTTTCATGAGCTTATGTTCATAGATTTTGATAAACAACATTATATGATTGTTAATATGTATTTCCGGATAACGCCATATTATTTCACTTGTCATTTCAGGCCTTTTATCAAGTTAGTGTCCTCCTTGTGCTCAACTTCCGGGGCACTGAAATTTTACGGTTGAAGGATAAAACTAGGGAACGTGCTAATGATGTGAAGAACACTATGATATTCAATACGTTTGTTCTCTGTCAAGTAAGAAATACTAGTACTTCATGGTTATATTTAGTAAAGTTGAGTTCTAAAAGTGACATGACCCTCCTTGACTACCACTTACTTTATAGGATCCAGATGCTCCTTTGAACATGATAATTAGGACAAGTCTTGCTGTTTACTGATTCACAACATCTCTATGGCGGCAACTCTAATAAAATAACAATATAATAATTTAATAACATAGTATCACTGAAAAATTAATAGAATTTTTTGTTTCTTTTGACTTAATCTCTCCCTACATTAATTCATAGAACACTTCTAAAATTTTATAACTCAAATACTGATGGGATTCCTCATCCTTTTCATAAAAGAAACTCATAATCAACAATAACAGGTCTCATACCCTTAATAAAAACCTAGTCTAACTACATAATACTTCACTAGAATGTTTTATACATACTATGTTTACAACATGCTTCCAAAACATAAATATGTACATATAAACATAAGATGCAAAAAAATACTTATAATGTTATGTCACGTGGCACAACCTTAAAATCACAGAACATTGATCCGCTCGCCCCTGTAGCCACTTGGGAGATGGGAGGGAAAATAGGAAAAGGGTGAGGGTCACATGTCAATGAGTGGATGTAATTTTTGAAAACAAACTATTTAAATCCCTGAATAAATATAATGCTTATTTGAAATACACATGCTAATATAAAACTGTATAAATCTTAATAAAATAATAATTTATTCTCAAACATAAATTGTTATAAAGCTATGAAACATTAAGCTGACAATCATATGGAGAAAACTAACTATTACGAAAACTGTATTGTTATTACTGTCTCTCACTATATCTGATATAGAATATCATAAGATTGATTCTGAATGTAACAAACATCACCGATATTGAATTATAATAATATCACTGTAGCAAGAACCACACCAAATTAGTACCCAGAGGATATTATGTCACACTTAGTAGAACAACATTATCACACAAGAAGATAGGGGAAAATTTGATCTTTGGGAATAGTACTTCATAATGTTATTTGAAAACCACTTTCACTTTCTCATTTAACATAATATCTATTTTCCATTTAATAACTTCATAAATTTGTATTCTATAATCACATCAAATTTGAGAATTTATGAAACCATTCAAAATGCCATTTACCTAAAATATGTGCATATTCTATATAAACATGCTAAACAATAGAATAAAAAGCATTTATATCTAAAATAATATTGCAACATTAAAACACTGATTTTCTAAATATATATAGTAATTTAAAACATTCACCAACATATAAAATAATTATTATATTAAAAATAATCCATTCACAGCTTTAATGGCTAAAACTTGTTAATATCAGGTTCTTCTAGGTAGTATGTATCTGATAGGGTCCTTAAACATCAAAATAAACATTCTATCAATCTCAATATGACAAATATCTACCCATTCAAATATCTAAAACCAACTAAAAATTGTACCAAATTCACTTTAGTTTATTTATTTATTTTTTCTTTCCTTTCTCTCTTTTCATGTAAACACTATACACAATCTGAGGTACATTATACATTTTAATAATTATAATCAATTATCAACTACCATAATTTATTACATAAATCAAATCAATCATAGTTACATTATTTTCGTAAAGCACTTGTCTTTCAGCCACCCACAACCAGCTAATTGATGAAAATGTTGATAATTGATTTATGTAATAAATATGATATTATGTAAAACTCTTTAACAACTTTTAATTAGTCAATTGTAGTTTGCATAAAATCTCTTGATTTTTGTTTTAAGATTCAAAGCTCTACTTATCTGCTGTTCAAATTACAGATTTTCAATGAGTTCAATGCTCGAAAGCCTGATGAAATCAATGTCTTTAAAGGAGTAACTAAAAACTACCTCTTTATGGGAATCGTAGGAATAACATTGGTCCTTCAGGTGAGCACCGATTATATGTTTGTTTCTCAGGCTTTATGTACATATGTTCTTATCGTTAAGAGTGCCAATCCCAAATTTTTATACAGATACTCATTATTGAGTTTGTCGGAAAGTTTACCTCAACTGTAAGACTAAATTGGAAGCTGTGGCTTGGATCCACTGCTATTGGATTTGTCAGGTGGGTTCAGTTATTAGTATATGCAAATAAATGCTTGCCACATCTGACATATTGGTTGTGCAATCTTTGTGTATGGTTTGTAAATCACAGTTTTTCCAATGTAAATTTTAGGTTGCTTGGATTGTGCCTGCTTTTAATTATTTGTTTATTTGATAAGAGAGAATATATAATATATATTTACAAAAAATTGCACTAGATTTCCACCAAAAAGTAGGAAACAGCCTTTGTGGAGGCAAAAGCTAGCATAGGTGAATCTTTGACGTATTTGACTATCTAGAGGATATAGACAAATAGAGAAGACTCCCCAGACAACTTTCAAGAAAAATCTATCAAACAAACCGTTTTCAATTTAGTTGAATAGAGAAAAAAGAATTGAAATTTCTTAGACTGCAAACAATTTTAAGGCCGAGACCTGTCACAAGTCTACTTTTTTATTGTAGACTTGTCCCATTAGAGTCTGGTAATGTTCACAAGTCCTAGACCTGATCCGTGGAAAATATTAAAACGTAAACATGTCCCAAATCCATAACGGTCTAAAATTATTGTCCCAGACTCATACCATTAGGGTCTGGACCTTAGGTCTAAGGCTCGTGGATCTAATTGGCATCCCAATAAAAACCAAAGCCCAAATAGATGCCAAAAACCTGGTCTTGTCCTATTATACACTAATTTAATCTTTTTTGTTTGCAAAATTATGGATGTTATTTTCTTGCCAAAACACCCAAAATAAAGCTAACTCAGCACATTTTCAAAGGATCTTTGCTTTCTCCTCTTTCAAAGGCAAAAATTTCTCTATGAGCAGATTGCTACATTTTCTTGCAATGGCCCAGCTTATATTTTCTCCCTGCACAGATCAACCCGCAAAGATGTAGCCATGGGGCAGTGCAAAAAATGACAATCAGAAGTCTCTATAGTTCTCTTTGCATAACTCACCATGAAGGAGACAAATACATATAGGCATTTCTTTTTAGCTATATTTGCCGTATTAAATCTGCCATGACATACTGTCCAAGAAAAAAATTGAATTTTGGAGGGGACTTTGTCTTTGAAACTGAGTTGAATTGCTTGAAGTCCTCAGTGTGATTTTATAAATTTTCTTAAAATTTGCTGTTCAATCTTACTTTTGGCATTTAGTTTTCCCCGCATTGTTCTGACCATCCTTGTCTTTGCTAGTTGGCCTCTTGCGGTGGTTGGAAAAATGATTCCGGTTCCCAAAACTCCTTTTGCCGAGTACTTCATTAAGCTATACCAGCGGTGGCGAAATGGTCATGCTACTTAACTGTAAGGGTACCATAAACTTCGGGTAATTTCCACAGAACCCTCAATCTTTAGACTTAAATCAGAAGCCCTCCTTTATGCTTAAAGTCGGAAACCCTCCTTTAAGTCAGACGCCCTCTTGAATTCCAGAACTCATTGCGGACTGTAAATCATTTCAATCCATCTAAATTTCCAGTAACTTGCAACGGGTTGACGGTTTCTTATGCTACTTAACTGTAAATTTCTTATGCTACTTAACTGTAGATTTCCAGTTTCTTGAAAGACTTAACTTCTAACCTAAAATGTAAAATCTTTGTTAGTGTATTTTTATTTGCTTGGTTTTAATTGTATAAATGAGAGTATGCTGTAATAAATCTAGGTTGGTTTTACATTCAAAAAGAGTGGCACTTCAGCTTCTGGTTCAGTTTATTCATTGAAAGAGCTTTTTAGCTACTTCTACAATTGGGCTACCAAGCTGCTTGCATTAACTCTATAAAGGGCCTATTTTATTTTAGGGTTAGAGTGGAAAATGAAAATTTAAAAAATAATTTTTTTATATAAACTCACTAACTTTTTTTTTCACCTAATTAATGGTTATCAAATAATATAAAATTAAATAAAAAAATTATATCATAAAAGTCGGGTCTTTATTTTATTATCTATTTCTTACATTCCTGATTTAATTTTATGATCGAAAATAAAAATTATATTAAAATTTTAAACCTTAGAATTCACTTACATGATTACAAAACCTCGCCCTAGCATTGGCCCACTTGCATTGTAGCCTTTTTTTTTTTCTTATGAAAATTTGAGTTATTTTATAACAAATAACTTTTCAATCGCCGATTTTATGGGTGCATCATCCACCTTGGTTGACACGCTAAACTTTCATCTCCTATTTCCTAGTTCGAGTCGAGAATGCTTAGACATTTTGACAAGAGTTTTTCTTTTTAATTTAAAAAACAAATACCATTTGAATCCCTTATATCTATATAGTATATAAACTTCATAAAATAAATAATAATATAATTTTAAGTTAAAATGATTAAATTTAAAGGGTGTTTTGAAAAATAATAAAATTTTAAAATTTTTAATTGTTCAATCAAACAACAACACAATGGGTTGACGGTTTGACCCGAAAGATTTATAAAGGTTTGGATAGTTTGAGGGATGTGTTATAAATTTTTTTTTTTTTTTAAATACAAGATGTGTTATTTTTCTGAACAGTCTCTTGAATATATTGTTTTACCATTTTTATATAATTTTCAAAGAATGCCTTTGAATATAATTGAAATTTATAATTCCAATGTTAAAAACCTCATACTCTTATTCTTCCCTCTTTACGAGTAGTTATGGGGTAAAGCTCATAGATTTCTTTTGAGGTTTACAAAAACTCATACGACACAAACCTTTCTTATTTTTAATCAATTTAATGTTAAAAAAAATAATAAAATAATTATGGTAAAATTTAATATATGTAACATATTGACGACATAGGAGACTATTAGAATTCTCAAAATCACAATTGAAAGATTTATCCTGATATTTTACTTTTAATCAGGGGGAGCTTTAACCAGTTCCTCATAATTTTATTGAGTTCGAGGGTAATGGATGAGACAAGGAAATAATCTTTGTTATTGAGTTTTATTAATACCTCTCCTTCGGCGTATTTATAATTAGTAATGTTCACTTACATAACTTATATACAAATTAACACTGTGTTACTCATTTAATTTTAAAATTGTATCTATCATATTGTTGGGATTATAATGGGATATTTAAACTCAACAAGCATAATAATACACCAAAAAATGATTAAAAAAAAAATGAGAATTTAACATGATTATGCTTCAAGCTGACGTCCATGGGACCAACTCCAAAATAAACTTTCACTATAAAAAATAATGGGATCACAAAGTTAAAACCTCCTAAGAGAACCTAGAGGAATACAACCCTACACTCTTTTGTCACTCAAGTACTTCCAACTTCTAAGTTGGAGACAACTAATGACAAACCTAAGAAAATATTCTCTTATTCTCTTTTCTCTCTATCACTTGTAATTGTGAAGTAGTTATTGACTTACGAGTCTATATATAGGTTAAAAACCTTGTCTAAAGTGTTTCCCTAAGGGATAACTAATACTTTAAGTATTTATGCTTCAAGAGCTAGTTTATAAATTTTCATGGACATGCAAAAAAATGATAATAGATTCATCGTTAATCGTTAATAAAGTCAATATAGATTCATTGGTGAGAGGTGAACCTTATAAAGAAGAGGAGAAAAAAGAAACTAGATGAAGTATATGTTATAGGTCAATATACTATATCTTCTCACAAAGCCCCAAAGGTAATTGATCAGATTCGTGGCATTCTTACGAGAAAACCCTTATGATATTAGAACTTATACCTTATCGAGCATGTTATCCAATTTTTAAATTGGTTCATTTTGTAGCGGCAAATACTGGTCACAATAAGGGTTTCAATGAAACAAATTTATTCATTAGTAAAGCCAAAGTAAATGAGGGTACCATAGTAAATAGATTAAAATAGTCTCATCAACTAACTAATCTTAGGTTTTATTATTTTACATGTTAAATGGTTTGTTTCCACTTAGTCAATAAGTCCCTGTTATTTAGAGATGCATGTTGTTCATTTGATTTAGTCTTAGTCTTACCACGTTATTAATAGTTGTTAGACATGGGCTGTTCATTTTCTTGTTTCAATTTGTTTTCTAAGGCTATATAATTGATACGACCCGTCCTTGAAAATACAGAAAAAACTGACACATGGATGAATCACATCTCATTTAATTTCTAAAATTTCATTCAAATCCCAATTTTGAATCCAGATCTCAGATCCAACAACTCAATATAAATGAATACTTCTTTCAAAAAAATATCCCATTAATAGTTTATAACTTCAAAACAAACTAAAGCAAAACTAATTCATGAAAAATAATTATGCAACTATAAAATATTTCAGTACTTTCAAAATGAATCCTAAGAAATAAATGAAAACATCAAACATCCTTATCATCAAGTGCCCACCTCAACCTACTCTTCAGGAGCTTACTCAGAACTCTAATCACCTGAGAGGAGAAAATTTTATAAAACAAGAGAGGAGTGAGTAAAACCTCAGTGAGTGGGATGAAATAATAAAAAACTAAACACATGTATCAAAACATATATTTTTCAGAAAATAAATCATATAGAAACAGTTTCAGATAATCTTTTTCCTATATACTATTTATAAATATACAAAATTTTGAAAAATCAACTACAACATTTTATGAAATAAAATCCATGTACTCTAAATCTACCATCATATCTATGATTAACCATCATCATAATCGTAACTCATCGCCTAGCAAGACCTAGTATCACGCAGGTATATCCATCTCAATCAATACATATATGCAGCCCCCAAAGGACAAAACAATCAAAACACACAGTCTAAATCCTCTATATGTGTCCAACCGGGTCCCAAAGACCAATACATATCTAAATAACCTCAGGATACTCCACTAGTACCATACAACTTTCCAGATATTCCGTAATTAATTAACTATGAAACCTTTCGTTTATAAAATACTTTTCAAAGTATAACATAAAGAAAATATCAGTATATTATAAACATATAAATGACTTTACAAATAAAAATA
Source organism: Bursera cuneata (assembly GCA_026212285.1). Taxonomy (NCBI): domain Eukaryota; kingdom Viridiplantae; phylum Streptophyta; class Magnoliopsida; order Sapindales; family Burseraceae; genus Bursera; species Bursera cuneata. The sequence continues at coordinate 5,791 of JANLJB010030888.1, read as the reverse complement.
ATTTCACAACAGAATTATGCATGTATAAACCTTTAATTTTATTCTTTATCATCCGGAACTGCATGCTAAGTCAATTTCTCCCAGTTTTGTAAATATTTTTCTTTTCCTTTTAAAGAGCATGCAATCGAAATATGTATAAAAGTATTAAATTTTCACTCACAGTACTCGGGAATCAATCCTGGGAAGTATCCTAATTCTCTGATAACGTTCTGGGTAAGGTTAAGAAAATGTTTGGAAAGCTCAGACGAAGCACTTTGGGTTGGAATTAGAGGTCGACGAAGAAAGATAGATTACTCGAGGTGTTGTATCCTACTCACTGGTGGTCTCACTGGAGGTCTTCGAAAAATCGCTGGAACGGTTACCGAAAAATTCGATGGTGGCAAAATAATGAACTGAATAGTGTTCTTAATAGATCTCAACGTGCTGAGTCCAACGATGGTGGTGGTTTTATTTAATTCCTTCTAGATTTTAGTATATCTGAGTTTGAAAATATGGAAATCGAAACTTTTTGGTGTATTTCTAGCAAATCCAGTGGTCCGATCGCGACTTGGTTGGTAGTTTTGGAATCGTGGAGAGATAATCTTTCCAACGATATAATTTTTGTTATGAAAGGATGACTAGAAAAGATGATATTTGAAAAAAAGAGAAGATTGATGTAGGGAGAGAAATAAGAGAGTGAAAATATTATTCAAGAGTGGCTAGGGTTTCTCACATTAAGTATTTATAATCGATAAATTTTCTATTTAGTCATTTTATATTTGTCTTATAACTAAATAAATCCCTAATTTAAATATTTAAATGTAACAATAATAGCCAAACTTGTTCTTTAATTAACTAAAGGATTTTTCCTAATTTTCAATATCATTTTCATAAGTTTTTTAACTCCTAACATTTGATATCAGAGCTTCATCACGGAACCTAGTTAAAATTAGAAGCAGTAGTCTTCTATATGTGTCATACTAGAAGTATGACAATAGAGAGTTCGTTTGTGTAGCTAGCAGTTCCAGAATTTGATGGACACTATTATCATTGGATAATGCTCATAAAAATTTTTTTTCATTCAAATGAATATTGGGGCTTAGTGGAGAAAGGAGTTCCTACGACAACAAACGATCTTGTTCTCATGGATGCTCAGAGGAAGAAGATTGAAGATTATCAGTTCAAAGATTTGATAGCAAAGAGCTATCTATTTCAAGCATTAGATCGTTTGATTCTAAAGACAATCTTCAACAAGGACACAATAAGGAACATTTGGGATGCTTTGAAGTAGAAATATCAAGGTACATCACAAGTCAAGCTTGCACTCTCGCAAGCTCTCTGGAAGGAGTTAAAAATTCTCCACATGAAGGCAGGAGAATCTATGAATTAATATTTTGCTCAGACTCTTACCATAGCCAACAAGATAAAAGCAAATGGTGAGAACAAGGGAGATGTTGTTATTGTTTAAAAGATTTTGAGATCCTGACTACCAAGTTTGATTATGTTGTGTGTTCCATTAAGGAGTCTAAAGATACAAACACCTTAACCATTGATGAGTCGCAAAGTAGCCTGTTTGTGCGTGAATAATGCATGAGTTCTCATGTTAAAGAAGAACATGCTTGGAAGACTACTCATGGAGATCAATTTGGAGGAAGCGGTCGCAACAGTGGAATCTTTAGAGGAAAAAGAGGGCCAGGCGGACAAACCTTCGGCAAGGCCATTATGGAGTGCTATAATTGTCACAAGCTAGGGCATTTTCAATAGGAATGTCCAAGCAAGGAAAAGGAGACAAACTATAAAGAGACTCAACAAGAGATGTTGTTGATGGCATACGTGGATATAAATAAGGCCAATAGAGAATATATGTGGTTCCTTGACTAGGGATTTAGCAATCATTTGTGTAGGAAGAATGAATACTTCTCGGATTTTGATGGAAGTTGTTGTGAGTTTTTTAGTTGTTACTAAATCAAACACAATTAATTAAAAAAAAATTAACTCGCAAGTGCACGAATCGCAGAGATAGCACACTGGTAAGTATAGGGTCGATCTCACAGAGAATGTTCTTAAAATCTACATTTAAAATGATAATTCACTTAACAAAATTAAAAGACAATATAAATTCAAGCAAGAAATCAATGAGAAAAATGTTAAGGTCTAATCTCCACCACTAACCACTATCCGTTTTTAATTAGTTGAAATTTTAGATTATTATTGATTTTGAATGACTAAGTAAGCAATGTCAAATGCTTGGTCCATAATCTTCTTGTTCCCATGCCTTAATTACACACATCTAATGTAATCCTTGTTCCCATAGGATCTCATGTTCCACATTGGGCCCATTCCAAAATCCAATATACATCTCAATGTATCATTTGGTTACTTATCACTGGCCTACATGGCCACTATCACCCATGTTTCACTCATGTCTTATCATCTCAACACGTATGTGAACTCACGTATCGTCCATATCATATCCATCCCATCACGTGCTCATACACGTATCATCTGTATCTTACCCATCTCATCAGGTGTGATAATACGCGTATCATTCGTATCTCATCCTTCTCATTACTTATGATCACACACCTATTGTCGTATTTAAGCTATCCTGGTACATACGGATACAATCACGAGCTCATGTATCCCGTAACCCCTACCGGGTATACCCATACAGATTGCTCACTCATATACGTTTTTTCTCGCATCTCGAGCACTCTATAACCTTTATACATCTTAGTATTATCAAAACCATACACACATTAATCTGTATCTCAGTCATCCCATCAAACCCAATCATACATGCATACATAACACATAATCTCATATATTCATTAAACATACAACAAGTAGCAATTAACACACAAAACACATATACACATTCTATTCCCTATGCCAACTATTATTTAAATCCACATGGAGCTCAAAATAGAATAGAAGTGTATAGATAGAAATCTCTACCTCGATAAGCGAGCTACGAGCCCCCGGGTCTCTTTCTCTTTCACTTTTTTCTTATTCGTATCTCGAATCCTATCTGTCCCGGTGTCTCGATTGAATCATCGGAGTCACGGGGTCATACACATGCAAAATTAAAATCGGGATTAAACTAACATTTTACCTCTTGGGGTGTTACTGTAAATTTTTAAACTAATAGGGGTTAATAAAATTAACCAAATGGGATGAAACTGCTAACCTAAAAACCCTTGGGGTCCTGATGTTAAAACACATGGCAGGGGTGTATCTGCCAAGATCTAAAGCTGCAGGGGTGTAACTGAGAGGGATGCATCTGTCAAGCCTGCAAGCCGAGGGGGCCGATGAATTTCTCATGATAGCTGTCTCTCAAATAGAGTCACCGAAAAAAATATCGATGATCGAAAATGGGAACGGAGGGTACCACCGGAATCATCTCGCCGAGGGAATTCATTCCGACCAACTACGAAGGCGGTAATCGCAGATCGGTGAACTACGTAGGTGAAGATGTCAAGGTCGATTGCCAGCAATCCATGCACCAAACGATTGATCGAATATCACCGTTGGAACTCTCTGGCCAAGAGAAACAAAACCCCACCGATGCTAGAGGCTGACGATGTCAAAAACAACTACCTGGAAGTTGAAGTAAGTGAACATTCCCAACCCAATCTACGGTAATACTAGCATCAGAAGAGGAAACTGAAGCCGCCACAGTGATCAATGGGCCGAGACGCTTCCATCACCATGCCACCAGCCATGACAGGTAACTCATCGGGAATTGAATAGTCATCGGAGCAACGTTTTTTGTCGAATAAGGGTGTTTTTACATGTTTATGTATGTTCTGGACTACTATATTGTTTATATAGACTTTGGGATTCAGGGGTCCATCTATAAATTTTTAAACTTTTGATGTTCACGAATCTCAATCCAAAGCTCGGCATCTCAATGTTAGCCCATCCTTATCTAATCCTCACTTATGTGACCCTCAAAACATTGTTATCAGGTATTAAAGACGAAAAATCAACGTGCTCATGCAAAATTATTTTTTCAGTATCAAATCCAGAAAACTCTCGAATACATCCGAATACACATATGCACGAAGTCATCACATCCGTGTCATCACATATACACGTATATGCATACTGTGATGCTCTAGGACATAAATCGTCTAACATCTGTGTCATCCCATATACGTAAAAAATACACAATTTTACGAGTTCAAATTTTGAAATCTTTCACTGACAACCTTAGATCACTGTTTTGAATAATTGACAGAGTTACATAAAGGAGGAAAGGAGGTTGGTGTGAAGTCGGTTTATAAGAATAAATTTAATGAAAATTTAGAAGTGGACAAATACAAGACTTAACTTATAGCAAAGGGATATTCTCAGCAGTATGGGGTAGACTATACAAAAATATTTGCTCCTGTGATGCGCATGGAGACAATTCATATGTTGGTCGCACTTATAGCTCAAAGAGGATGGACTATCTGCCAGCTAGACGTGAAGTTTGTGTTTTTACATGGGAGTTAAATGAAGAGGTTTTTATGGAGTAGCCTTATGGTTATATGAGAAAGGGAAATGAATATAAGGTCAATAAGTTAAAGAAGGCATATAGAAGCCATATAGAAGCCTATTTCATGAAGTAAGGTTTTGAGAAGTGTGAGTACGAGCATACCTTGTTCATCAAGACAAAAAGGAAGGCAAAGTATTAATTGTAAGTTTGTATGTTGATAATCTCATTTTTATTGGAATTAATAAATTGATGTTTACATAGTTTTAAAAATTCAATGAAGCATGAGTTTGACATGATGGATCATGGTAAGATGAGTTATTTCCTTGGTCTTGAAGTCTTGCAAAGATCTAATGGTGTCTTTATTAATAAGAAGAAGATACATTGGAGGTGCTACAATGGTTTGGAATGGATAGAAGTAATTCTATTCAAAAATCCTATTGTTCCTAATTCTAAGCTCATGAAGCATGAAGGAGGAGTTAAGGTGGACAAAAGTTACTAAAAACAGGTTGTAGGTAGTCTCATGTACGTTATAGCTACTCGACCAGACATGATGTTTGTAGTGAGTCTTATTAGTAGGTATATGGGTAATCCTATTTAGCTTCATTTACATGTGGTAAAAAGGAGTTGAGATATTTGCAGGGAACAAATGGGTTTAGAATTTTGCGTAGGAATGGGGGAGATGATGAACTTGTTGCTTATCGACATTGATTATGCTAGAGATTTGGAAGACAGAAGAGCACTTCAGGTTTTGTGTTTTTATTGACTTCATGAGCAATATCTTAGTTGTAGAAAAAGCAACCAGTAGTAAGTCTATATATCTACCATAGATGTAGAGTTTATCACTGCAACTTCGTGTGCATGCCAGACAGTATGGTTAAAAGAGGTGTTGGGAAAGTTGCATTAGAATCAAGGCAAATCCACTATTATTCGTTATAATAGTAGCTCTGTAATCAAACTTTCAAAGAGTCCCGTAATGCATGGTCGTAGCAAGCACATAGATGTGTCTTTTCATTTCCTTCTAGAGCTCACAAAGGGTGGTACTATAGAGTTGGTACACTATGGCACACAAGAATAGTTGGCTGATGTGACGACTAAACCACTCAAGTTGAATATTTTCCTGAAGCTGTGAGGGTTAATAGAGTTTGTTTTGAGATTGATATAAACTGAGAGCTTGTAGCATCCAGTTTAAGGGATGAATTGTTAGGTTTTGTTATTTTACATGTTAAGTGGTTTGTTACCACTTAGTCGATAAATGCCTTGATAAGCACTTAAAAGTGTACATTTATTATGAGTTTAAATATCATTTTTACACTTTAAGTGCTATTAATT